>BMAV01022356.1:0-22984 GCA_019973955.1 Trichonephila inaurata madagascariensis
CTTTTTTTTTGGTTTTACAGGTATTTTTCCCAAGCTTTAGAAAAAGTAGTATACTTCTATAACTAATCCCTGTAAGTTCATAAGGAGTGTCATTTCTTTTAAATAAACAGTATTTCGATATATGTAGAAGTTTAAATTTTTTCTATGCGCAACTTTTTTATTTTTAAAACTCTCATTTTTTTTTATACCCGGCGTATAACGAGCACCCCTAATTTTCAGTCTTATTTTTTGAGTTAAAAGTGAGGGTTATACGCCGGATTTTACGGTATTTGTTTTCTTACAACTTTAACCAAAATTTAAAACACTGATAATAATCAAAAGTGTTTGAAAAGAAGGTTTTGAATTCCTTTTTGCCAAAAAGCTTGTGCTTGTAATTATTTATAGGGAGAGAACTAGAACTGTGTTTTAGAATTAAAAGAAATTACATTGGGAAGAACAACTCTCTCGCAGCGCGTAATTCGAAAAAACATACAATATAAGAATTGACCGAAGTCATTGCAAAATGTAATGTTACTATTATCCATACAAATATGTTATTTTGTCTCTAGAAAATATTTTAATTTGTATTTATGTTCATGTTTTTAATTACCTATGACAAAACTCATTGTATTCTAAAAAATTTAAAACATAAATTTATGCAGAGTTAAATCAATGTGTTACTAAAATAGCAAGATGATTGATATTTTTCCTTCCTTCAGTAATGCCATTTTCGAAAGAGAAAAAAAATTTCGCAAAACTTTTTAATTGTAAATTAAAATTTATCATTAACTTTTATTGCCTGAAGTGAAAAACACAAACAATTTTTATGGTTAAAAATGTAATAAAATCAAATGCATGAAGTGTTTTAAAAGTAAAATATTTCTTTGCGTGTTTTAATTATTTTTAGTTCATTTTAAAAACAATGCAAAGTTCTAGACAGTTCATTAAAATCTCGTATCGATTACTCCTTCCAGGAAAGTCATATTTTATCGTCTGCATCCATTTCGTTTTCTCTTTTCTGAGAAGGCCGATTGTTGTCTATCAACGAGAATTGAATCAAATATATTGCTGTCGTGAGTCAAGTAGGCAGTAATTTAAGAGTTGCTATGACAATAAATGTAAACAGAAATGTAAAATATATGTTTGGATTTCATACACAATGAAAAGAATAAGATGATAAACACAGAGATTTTGAAAAGCTTAAGTTGAATTTTTTTTTTATTGCAACGGGAATTTTGCTATTTATGAAACTTTTTATGTAGTAAAAGAGAAAACTCTTTGACTTTTCGAAATGAAGCAACTTTTTTATTAATTTGAAACAATGTATGACAATATAAAAATCCCTCTCTCATAAAATATTTAAAATTTGACGAAAAATTGCAAAATACAAAATTTAATTCAATTTTTAATCATTTATTCTTGTTTCATAACGCTATATTTTTTTGGTAAATATTTAATGGTTTGTTCCATTTCAGGTAAATATATTTGATCAAGATAAAGGTAAATTGCTCGAATTCTTTAGAAGCCGAAATCTTTCCCAGTTTTAAGACTGAAAAGGTTTGACACGAATAATTGAGTTATGTAAAAGAAAGTGAACCCCAAAATACAAAGAATAAGTTTTTTATTGTATTTGTAGTCAATAAAATAATTTCATTTTATAAAAATATATCGTCTTCGAAAATGTTTATGTTTTGAATATAGTGATTTTCTTGTCATATGCCTTAAGTAAAGAATAGTGCATACTTATAATATGCCGATGAGATATTGTTCATTCGAAAATTTTATTTGATTAACTTGAAAAATTCGGTTAATATTTCTTACTATAAAACTTTTTTAATCCAAAATTTTAATCCTACTTTCAGTAGTTACAACTAGCACAAACCAAAAATATATTTATAAGTAATATAATACATATTTCAAACAGAAAAATATTTGTAAATTCGGTCGAAATTTTTGTTAAAAGAATGTAATTTGTGTTATTCTATAACTTAAAGTCGTTCAAATATAATATAAACTCAGCATGAATCATTCCTTCACATTAAAACTTTTTTGAATCTAAAAATTAAATGCAATAAACTAATTTAAAATTTGAGGATTAAAGTTAATTCTCTGTCCCTTTCAACTCAAAATGTTAATTAACTTTGCACAAGTTTTTGAGGAAATTTTGAAACATAAAACTGTAATCAATAATATTAACAATAGAATATTATGTCTGGAAAAATTTTGAAGGCTAATTCACCAAACGATTTCTTTATTCAACAGTTATCTACATAAAGTATTCCTTAACGAGCATAAATTTTCTCGCTTTTATCATCCACTTTTTCCTCCATTTTAAGTCTACCTGATACATAAAATAAATATTAATGGTTTTATGTTTTCTTAACTAAAAATTGTATAGCAGTAGAAAAATTGTTTGGAAATCTAATAAAGAATGATACTAAGTTAAATTGGTTTTAATTATATATTGTAAATCACATTGACGAACATTTTACACAAACACAACATCAAATTATAAGTTTTTAATCTATGATAAAATAATTAACTGTAACAAATCTTTCACTGTTTTCATTATGAAAAAATTTTAAAAAGTAAATTTTATTATGACCATCATGAAGAATATTTTTATAGTAATGTATAATATTAATTTAAGCAGCTGTTTTAATCATCTTTTTCTATCACCATTACTAGCGTAGCTTGTCCTGAGTAAACCCTGTATCGAAGATTCCTTGGGGGCCCTCTCTTGATCCTCTTAATGGTTTACTAATTTTTGCTTACAAGTGTTGGAGCCCCTGTAGCTTGGGCCTCGTATCATTGATACGGGTGATACGGCGGTAGCTACGCCCCTGATCATTATAGCAAACAAGTTTTAAAAAATACTAAATCAATGAAAGCGTAAAGTTTGTAATACGTGTGTATTTGATAAATTAAATCTCTTTAAAATCTATTCTATATGTCCAAATGATATTATCGTAAGATAGTAATGATTAAATAATTTATAATTATACTTTAAGTTAATTTTTTCCCGTTTAGTTTTAAAATACATTAGAAGGGAGCTTGTACATTTTTCTCCCTTATTATTTCTTTCAATTAATCAGCACAAAAAATGTTTATTACTGAGCAGAAATTCAAAAAAAAAAAGCGTTTATAAATTATAACATATGTAAATACTGAGTCCACGAGGAAACGCAATCTATATTATTAAGAAAAAGATTTTACGACCCTTAATATTCTTGATATTCTTTATGTTATTTATGATTTTATATATATATATATATATATATATATATATTTACAGACATTAATTTCAAAACTTATATAAATATATTTGTAAGAAAAATGATACGCGTATCATACCGTCAACAATTTCATCAAATCAAAGGACTTCACCAAATGCCGCAATATATATCCAATAGTGGAACAATTTTTTAAGCATATTTGAATACAATGATAATGATGACTGTATTTGGCAAAATTTTTTAATTGGCGACGTTCTTTCATTTGGCAAAATTGGTCGACGATATAATACGTAAATACCGAAAAAATTATCACATTGCAATTAAATTAATGTTCCTTAGTGGAAAAAACATATTTAAACAATGAAATTTGCACAAGTTTTTAGAAGAAAACTTTTTTGGTGTTATAACTAAAGGCACCTCTTAAAAAATAAAACAATCATCACATGATCTAAGTTTTCTATTGCTTTGAAGTTAAGTCTCTATTGCCATTTTATATGGACCATTGAGTTTCTTATCAGGATACTTATCCGTTTACGAAAAAACATGAAAAACAGAACTCATACAGTAAATGACATCATAAGGGAAACCCACACAACGAATTTTAAGAAAAAGCATGGAATAATTTCGTAAAAACCGATTCAACTCCAGAACTCATAACTTCGGCAAACAAAAGAACAAATAACAGTTACCGTTCAGAAAATATCGTTAGCGTAATGGGCTTTATATAACCAACCAGTAAGAAATTCCATCCTAACCTGTAATTGATAAACTTCAACTGTCCATTAAAGCTGCTTGTAATCATGAACTTTTTCCCCTAAAGAAGCCCGAAGCGAAAACGTCTGAAAATGAGTCATAAGGTTGTTTCCTAATCTACCTAGATTTCTTTTTTAAATAACAAATGATGCCAGAATAAAGACGTTCCAAAGATGGAAGCCATTTTTTACCACTTAAGCAGTTTTTCAGTATCAAAAGGTCACAACGATTTTATTGTTAAATTAATTTTGAATCCTGACAACATTGAATAAAAATAAATACGAAATAAAGAATAAGCGAGAGGCGTGTAATGTTTTTTTTTAATTTTAACTGTATTTGAATAGACTGAAGTTTTATTTATTTAAAACTAATCTTCCTTTTAAACTAAACTACATTCGATGTATTCAAATCTAGAGACAGTATATTCAAGATATTTTTGTAGACTAATAAGAATGATTATATTGGTATTTTCAATCCAAAAATAATTGAAGAAAACTTGAAAAATATACTTTCTTGTGCATGATGCGAAGAAGAAAAAGCGCTACAAAAATTTTTGTGACAAATTTGAATCTAGACTTACGATAATTAAGACAATATTATGGAAACAAATTCAAGGGGGTCTGGTACTTCCATAGGAGCCCATGTAAAATTACGAAAGTTTATGTACCTTTTTCTCAGAATCTTCTAGCTTCTAATAGATGACATTTTCACAGTAGGTTATATGTACTGTCAATAAGACTTTAATGGAGGTTTTTGTATTTTTGTTAAAAATTAAAATAATTATGAATTTTTTAAAAAATGTCAATTTTTTTTCCTTAAAATTTAGTTTCAAAATACATTATCTAAAACAGTTCGCTTGATATATCTTATTCCCTCCATTAAAATATGTAAACATGTTGAAAGTATGCTCACTGAAATTTTGAGGATCCTACATTAATTAGTTTTTGAGAAAAAGGTCCATAAAGAGAAAAATATTGCATTTTGAGAAAACAGGCTTTAAAGTAAAAATTTGTAATTTGTCAATGAGAGTGGCTTACTTTTAAAAAATAGATAAAAACACTTCTAATTATCGCATTTCTATGTATCATATATCATTTTAAGCAGAAATGTTTGAACATTTAAAAAATGTAAAAAAGTCAAAATTGATAATTTTAAAAATTCATGTGCCGGAGCCTCTTAAAAAAATGTTTATAAACATACCAAATCATACCAATTTTTAAATATAATTTTTGTAAACTTTTATCGTTTGTTGTAAAGAATATTTAAAACAAAACGGAAATCACGATTTCTACTCTACCAGTTGATTTAAAATTAGTGTGACCAATTTTAATAGCAAATAACTATTTATGACAAATTTTAATCGATTTACTGCCAGTTATACTTTAAAAAGGAAACGTTTAAATTACCAATCTAACTATTTTTATTAGTGGGAGTAAATTGTGGCTCCGAAATTAGATCTTCAAACCTTAAACGAAATTGTACAGCTTTTGAAAGATGTATCCTCAAATTCTGTTATAAATAAAGCCTTTAAAAAAACAGAAAAGACATTTTACTGATTCATTACTCTCCAAACTTCAAAAATAAATAAAATTTAGCTGGCAATCGGAAGTTGCAGGGGAAAAAGGTGAACGAAAAAAATCCTTAAAGAAAAAGAAGCTGAAAAGACTTGCTGCTGTAGGAAATCCCCTGCCTAAAAGAACATTAGCAAAGAAACTATAGGTATCGCAAGCAACAATTTGTCGTCAGATAAAGAAAATTTGCAATAAAAAATGAATAAATCAGTCTGTCTTCAAATGTCTATTAAGACCATAGAAAAACAAAGAAAACTTTCTTGGCCTCTATATTTAATATTACGCAAAGATAGATACAAAGCATGGATAACTTCGGATGAAGCACTGTTTCATGCGTCACTCACAACTCGCAAAACTAAGATAAAATATATTTTACCCAAAAAACGACGCAAAGACGCAGCGGTTTTGCAAAAAGCAAGTTGACCGTCAGGTGTTATGGTATGGATGGAAATGTCCTCTCAATGCTTAACAAAACCATTTTTTGTAGAACCAAAGACTAAAATTGATGCTTATTACTATCAGAATAAAGTTTTAAAACACTTAATCAAAAATAGTAAACCTCTTTACCCTCAAGGAAACTTTGCTTTTCTCCAAGATTCTGCATCAAATCATACTGCAAAATCAACTATAAAATGGCTGAAAGATTAAAAAATAATTTTTCTGACTCCTGAGAAATAACTACCACCATCCCTTGGCTGTAGATTATTTTTATGCGGATTCTTAAAAAAACAAACAGACGTAAAGAAAGAACACTCCAAGGGCTTTAAAAAGCAATCAAAGAAGAAGTTGGAAAAATACCCCCAAAAATGGTCAAAAAGCCCTTTTGGCTTAACCGAAAAGTTTACGAAAAGTGTACTATGTTAAAGGACACCACATTGAAAATTTCATGTAAATAACTTAATTCGATAAAAATTTATGATCCTCTTAAAATGGTCACACTATTTATGAATCAACCGATAGTTACCATTATGCAAATCAAAAAGAATATAGATGTTATAACGTATTGTTTTAAAAAGAACACAAAATCTCTAAAAACATTAAAAACAATTTAATATAGCAGGTGTGTGATCTTTCCAGCAGTTTTCTGTTTTCATTATACATTTAATTTGCTATACACCCTTCTTTTTCTTTTTCATTACTACATTTTCTTTGACAGGTGTCATTGTTTTTTTCAAACACTCCATCTAATTAAATTTTAATTCCGAAAGGCAGATGTGAACTACAGGATAGATGCGTCATGTTTGCTCCATCAACTAATTTGGGAAGTTTTAATCACTGAAACAAAAACAGAGCAGAAGAATTTATCATCTTTGTGAAATAATAGTACAGTAGAGTCCCGAAAACTCGGCCCTGGATAACTCGGTTACATCCTCGCAGGTCGAAAAAACCCACGTACAGACCCGTTCACACAGTTGATGAAAATTTGCTGTGAAAATGATGAAGACAATAACGTTGATGACACCGTGCAATCCTAAATATCACCGAAACCGCGGTAATGGACTATATAACTGTTATTTCCCAATCTTTGTGATGAAGCAGCAAAATGCAGATTGCAGTGCGAAAGAAAACAGAAAATTACGCATTTCTTTTGAAAAGTAGCCAATTTTTGCAAAGCTAGCTATTTAATTTTCATTATATATAGACAGCGTTATACCTTCATAAAGTATTTTTCTGATGTATGTCTGATCAAGTAAATTACTGTATACTATGTATACATTCATTTTCATTTTCATGCAGTAAATGCTCTATGCCTTTACAAAGTGCCGTAAAATCCAGTGTATAACACACCTATACTTTTAAACTACATTTTTCAATTTTTAGTTATATTCGCTGTATAACGCGCATCCCCTTTTTTACAAAGGAATCTGAAATGTTAGTATTCAATTCACTTATGCTTTGAAGTCATTTATTCGAGGTATTATCCCAGATTTTTGAAAAAATAATATACTTGCAGAACTACAACTCTTTTAGTTCATAAGGCATGCCACATTTCTTTTAAATAAACAGCGTTTCGATATGTATAGAAGTTGAATTTTTATTTTTTACTCATCTATTTTTTTTATTTTTAAAGCAATCATTTTTATACCAGGTGTATAACACGCACCCTTAAATTTCGATCATATTTTTAACGTTAAAAGTGCGCATTATACACCGGATTTTACGGTACGTACTTTTCTTTCAATTAAGGTTATTTGGGTAGTTTGTTTTCTCTTATATTCTCAAGTGAGTGAGTGAGTGAATATTAACGTCGCACTGTTCAGCAACACGAGGGCTTTTGGCGACGGACCACGTAATTTTGAACCATGGTCAAGTGATATGGACGACACCTGAGCGCCCCTCCCCCTTCTCCTAACGTTAAATTCTCAAGAAAACAATACATCCAAGTACAGTACAATATTTTTAAAGAAATATTCATACTTATATTCGTTTTTTAATTCCATTCTCGATAACCGAGCATTTTCACAAACTCGGCCATCCTTTGGTCCACACACCCTTTGGAAAAAACTTTTTTCTTTTTCACAATTCCTACTATTAGTTCACTGCTTCCCTATATGTATTTATTTTTTGTACATTTATATATCTTGTTCAAATTTTCATTCGCGTTGATAAAATACTTTCTATTCATCCATTCAAGTTCAAATACATTTTTTTAAACTTGTGGATGATCCTTGATGTTAATACATTTTTTCAAATATTCATTAATTAAAATAAAAAAGGAATAAGTAGTAACAAACAAAAATAATAGTCCAACAGCAATATACAGAAAGAAAAATCGTTCGTAGAGCAATGGATAGCGTGACGGACTTCTAATCCAAAGGTCGTGTGTTCGAATCCTCCCTGGAATGGCCTAATTTCTGAGAATATTTCTTTTTTGCTCTATACTATTTATTAGAATAATGAAATTTAATTAATGAATAAATAGTAACTTAAAAAAATTGTCTAACACCATAGAAAGGAAAATTGCAAAAAAAAAAAAAATCGCTTCCTATTTTGTCACTTAATATTGTGATTCTGTCATATGTATATACATATTTATATTAATTGTAACTACCATAAAATCCGGCGTATAACGCGCACAGGTGTATAATGCGCACTCGCAATTTTAAGTGCATTTTTTAGTTTTTAGATATATTCGGCGTGTAACGCGCACCTCCTTTTTTACGAAAAGGAACCTGAATACAATGCTCTTATATTATGAAGTCATTTATTTTAGGTATTATTTTAGGATTTTGAAAAAATAGTGTATTTTAGAATTACAACCCTTTAAATTTGAAGGAAGGAAGGATTCGATCTGGATACCTTCCATTTCGAACGCAAGTACTTTATCGACCACGACAAAACGATCGTTTTCACGTGATGTTTGGTACTAGTTTATATAGATATCACACCACCACATACCCCCATGCCAGTGATTCGGTGAATAGGCGAACGAATGATACCATATTCGTGGCGAGCATGTGAGCAGTTGCGTCACTCGCACGTGACGGCTTCAGAATTGCGTCATTTGTGTGAGACGGCTTTATGTGACGGCTTAATTGCGTCATTTGTGTCTGACAGCTTAGTTGCTTTTTCGGTGGATAGATAGTGTCATGATAGCGGCGCGTGAAGGGTGCGGTTCCTTTGCACGGCCAGGGTCACCAATGAAGGAAGGAAGGATTTGATATGGGTACCTTCCATTCCGAACGCGAGTACTTTATTGACCAAACGCCAAAACGATCGTCTTCGCGTGGTGTTTGGTACTAGTTTATATAGATATCACACCGCCACAAATTCATTAAGTGTGTCATTTCTTTTAAATAAACAGTATTCCGATATATGTATAATAGAAGTCTAATTTTCTTATGCTTATCCTTTTGTTTATTTTTGCAGGCGTCATCTTTATACCCGTTGTATAACGCGCTCCCGGAAATTTCGATCTTATTTCTATTGTTAAAATTGCGCATTATACTCCGGATTTTACGGTATTTAATAAAAAGTAAATAAAAAAAAAATTTGTTGACCTAAATAGGAGTTGACTTAAAAAATTTTTTACATTACTTTGAAAAAAAAATATCAGTTCGTTGTAGATTTAAAATCTACCTAAGATGTTTTATTCCCTCACACACACACAATGGTGGTATTTCTAAATGACAAATTTTTATTCAGATTTTTATACCTTTCAGCTGATGGTTCACTTAAAAAATTCCAGGTTCCCTTTTGGTCGCCAAACCCAAATCATAGCCAACGGTGAATAGTACCAGAAAGCGTTCCAAAATTACTTTCTAAGAATAAGTCAATAAATCAATACGCATTTATCACTTTAAACTGAATTTACAAATACTTAAAAAAATTAATATTAAATTTCTCATACTGGTGATAACACGTAGCGCGCACGCGCGCATATATATATATATTATGCTCTCTATGTTTATTAAAGTACCTGACAGTATAACTTCAGTATATGCAATATGATAGCAAATAAGTTACTAGTTTCGATATTTTTCTCTCGTAATAAACATTATTTATCACCCAAATGCTATTTTAAATTAATTACTTTGCTATACATTTCTAAAAAAAAATTAAGTTAATTTGATGAATAGATTTGTGTAATACTCTCTTATCACAATATCGGATATCTAAAGAAATAAAATAAAATATTTAGTATTAAATGCAAGGAGTTTGATTACAATATTTTTATGTGTGCTATTTTTATCCTTGGGTCACATTTCGGAACAAAATAAAAAATGTAAGGAACAAATTAAATAAAATTATTTTATGAGACCATAGACATTCTATACCTTAAAAAGTTAGCATCTGAAAATGCTTTTAAGAAGTAGCTCGATTACCGAGTAAGTAAAAAGAAATATTGATTGTGATTGTAGATTTTTGAAAAAGAAATTTGTTTTCCCCCACTTTTTTCCTTTTTCTTGTGTTTTTAAAAAATTTGTTTTTTTGTGTCGAAATGAAAGTTAGTATAATAAACTGTGCTTTATTTTTATAGCAACTATTTACATATTAATATCAATATGACTTTAATTATTTGTTTAAGTGAATTACTCCTGTATCACATATTTCGTAATATCTTTAAATAAAAAAATCATATTTTTGACTCCTGAAAAATAAATTTTCTTATGAAAAACGAATTTCCTTTTTAAAACTTTTTGTCTTTATCAAATAGGCCTCAAAAACACTTAAAATTAAAAATTAGCTGCTATATTTTATAAATTGAAAATTGATATAATAGAATTATTTGTACCCAACAAATAACTTTCCTGAAAATTCTTTCTAGCAGAGTTATATTATTCTTTTAATCTTCGGTGTACGTTTTAAAATTATTTAAACATTTTCGGGATACCAGAAGAGAGTTTTTTTTTTAAACACCTCTATCTTTGTGAAACTTACAACTCAAACTCTTAAAAAATTTTATACAAAATCCTTAAAAAATGTCTTCTCATAAAAAAGTGAAGGCTTAGGAATAATGAAATTACAATGGGACTTCTATTTAACGAAGTCGCTAAGTCCCGAAAAAAAGTTCGTTATATGGAAAATTCGTTATATAGAGGTTCATCTTTTAATATACTTTATAAATCACAAAAAAATAAATTTTAAATTCAAAACCTATAATTAAAAAGAATTTTTTACACCTTTTTGTAAATTTATTTTTTTTTTATATCTTACCAATCAAAAAAAAAGAAAAGAAAAAAAAAAACTTCAAGGGGAAAAAAAAAAGATTTGAGGAAAATACTGCATTTTTTAACATTAAGAAAATAATTTTAATTAAAATTAACAATTTTAAGGACTTTTTTAATTAAAGCATACCAGTAATTTTAAAAAAATCATTTTTTATAACTTTTTTATTCTAAACATACATTTAACATTCAAAATTTTAAATTTCTCATAAAATCTGTTAATTTTGTTTGGGCTTTTTTTGGAAAAAAAGCGTTTTATAATATATTAATAATATTAAATTATATATACCTTCCCCAACACAATTTTTAATCAAAAAGTCCCAAAAAGGGTAAATTTTAAAAAGAATAACCCGAAAGCCCAAATCTTAAAACTGGGAGAAAAAAAAAAGGTCCCAAAAAAAATTCTTAATAGAAAAGGCCCCTTAGGGAGATTTTTTTACAGAAAAATCGTGGGGGTTTCTTTTTCGGGAAAAAAATTCACTTTGAAAAATTCCAAAATTTAAAATTCTTTTTTTAAAAATTGTTATTTTTAACTACTCCAAAAAATTCATTTTTTTAAAAAAAATTTTCCCCTAAAACCCCGTTTGGGGCCCCAAATTTTAAAAAAATCTATAAAAATAAAATTTTAAACTTTTATTACTCAAAATAAAGTTTATTTTTTTAAAAATTTTTAAGAAAACAATAAATCATTAAAACGATATTAAAATTATTAAACATTCTGTAAACGTCAAAATAAATATTTATTTCATCAAAAAAAATTTTTTAAGTGCAAATTCCGAGACTCAGACACACCTATTGTAAAGTTCAATGACTCTTTTCGGACTATGTATAGTTCTCACTGAATGAGCCACTCAGAGGAGTCTACGTCACCCCAATTCAACGTTCTATTTTTATTTTTAACTTTCTCTTCAGATCGTTTTCATCTTTCAAACAGGCTCCGATCAAAACAAAATTCGAAAGATCCAAAACCCTGAATGACATTCGAAAGCTAATCCCGTGGCCCAAAATGTCTCGAACACACGATTTGAATTTCAAAAATCATCTTGTGCTGAGTCGGCCTCCGTCTTTGAGATTCAGTCAAGGTCTGCGGAACTAAATATATCAGCCGTGATTCCATCCGAAACAAATGGCGCACGGTTGTTCTTCCAAAGAACAAATGAAAAGACATAAAGAAAAGGGAAAAGGGTAGTGAGAATTTTCCAGAATGCTCTCGTAGTAAATCAGAAAGCGTAGGGAATTTCATTCTAAAAATCGTCATAAGTACTAATGCCCACCTAATGACGTTTATGTTAAAGATACGGGGGTTGGTGAGTTGAATCATTAGTTCGCAAATAAGTAAGCTTTGTGATGGTTCTAGGAAGGGGGGAAAAAGAACATGGTGAGAAGAACGTAGGGAATTTCATTCTAAAAGTCGTCTTCAGTTGCCCACTGGGTGACGATTATTGCTCAAGATACGAGGGTAGTTGGTTAGATCATGACTTCCAAAATAAGTGAAGTTCGAGACCATTCTAGAAAAATCTTGGGTGAAATATTTAAAAGTAAACAAGCCCTGAATAAGTGTACCAGAAAATTGGAAATAAGTTCTCTTTTAATATTTTTCTTTTCATGTTACTTGTTTCAAAAGACGAAGACAAATTTCCAGAAAGAGTTGAATAAAACTATTTTCGAAGTTCTTCCTTTTTTTCATTTGAATTCTTTCAAAGGATTTTGATTTTAAAAAAAAGGCAAGTTGTTTGATCGTCCTAGAAAATTGTTGAAGCAGTTTTTCTCCCTCTCCTTTCTTCCTTTCAAACGGAATGAATGGAATGCCGAAAAGTTCTAAAAAAGAACAAGTTCGGCTTAAATTTATGTGACGTCAAGCCACAAGCTCTTTTGGTGCTATAAGTTACAACTGTCGGATATTTATCGCTCTTTAACATAAATAAAAACCTAGAAAAGTACATGAGTAGGTTGAAAAATGATGAAAAATTGTAAATAATGTTCAAGTAATGCGTCGATGAAAAATGTGTTGTATTAAATAAAGCAATTCATTCAAATAAATAAATATCACTCGTCATTTTTCAATATTTTGCGCTTTTCCCCTTTTTTTTCTTTTGTAATTCCAAAGTTACATATATTTTAAATGTATGGGGCTTTTTTTAAATTGCCTTTAACCCCTTAACTGTGACATATATTTCAGAAAAATGGACCAAAAATGGAAAAAATTTTTGACTGCTTAATTATTCTTCATATTATTATAAAAGATAGAAATTGGTTTATTATTACAAAAATAAAATTTTAAATGCAACAACTACTATATTTATATAATTTTTACATGTACATCAAAAAGTAATGGGTCACACACACACACACACACACATCTTATTCAATTAGAGCAAATTAAACAAATTTTTGAAGCTAAATATAATAAAACTAGTGTGAATAATATAAAAAACAACAATATGATTTTCAATACGTACATTTTACAAATCTTTTACAGTATAGTTAGTGGTGTAAAGGAGAACATTTAGGCCCCCTGCAAAGTCATGTTTAGGGACCCAAAGTTGGATTTTACAAAAAATGCGTACTTAGTGGCAGTCGGGCTTTGGGACTCCCTAGAATCCTGGGCCCTACGCAGTTCGGGGGTTGCGGGGATGTACGTTACGCCACTAAGTATGGTATGTCTCAAAACACGGTACTACATACAAGCCCATATCGTCTTACCACTAATGTCATCTATTAGGAAAATTGTGAATTAAGTATCTGAAAGCAGAAATGCACTCAGCTCGGGTTTCAAAAATGGGAACTTTAAATTTTTTCTCCACCGAAGTCAGTTGGCATCACAAATACGCTCGTAGTAGTGTGACGCGTTTTCTACTAAAAAAACTCCTTTTGGGCTTTTGGGCCGAAAAAGGGAAATTCTTTCTAACCAAATCCAGAAGCGAAACGTGAACATGCAAATTAGAAACCAAATAGCAGAAATTTAACGTGGTATGACCTATTGGGAAGTGATTATTTTGGGGGTTTTGGGGTGAACTGGGAAGAGAAAAAAACCGTCTTTTTTAATGTGAAGCTATCCGTGACAGAGTGATCAAGTCAAGGGGGGTCCAATTCCACACGAGTTATTCTAAAGATAATGATGATCCGGGGAGGTTGCGATTAAACAAGAAATTAAAGGGTAATTCCCGTATCCTTAGGAACGTTAAACGAGATTAGGAATTGAAGGAAAGTTAAATATAGTGGTTAAGATCACGTTTTTTTGGTTACGTATTGTGTGTTTTTCACCCCGATCCGCTAAGTTATAATATATTTTTTGTTTGTAAGATCTTATAATAAAGAATTTAAAGATCATGACAACGCCTGGTTCTTCATTCAATCCCACACCCTAGATCATGAAGTTAATTTAGGGGGAGGTATCACCCACGGGGAATACTTCATAGTTATCTGAACTGTATTCGGGACACTAGCAAGGGGTTCAATTTTCTAATCACAAAACAATATATATCTAAAAGTTTTTTGGTTTGAATCAATTTTTCGTTCAAGGCACACATCTTTGGAGGGGCGATTTCAAGCGACGCTCGCTGGGGACGGTGAATGCGTGGACTTGCACTTCAGGAGGGGGTTTTTTGTCGAACCCGGACATCTCTCGCGTTCTTCTTCTAAATAAACCCTACGTTTTTGACGGCCACGATTAATGGAAAACTTTTCCAACCCAATCCAAGAAGAAAAAAACAAAGCAAAAATGCAAATAAGATATATTTTTTAAAAGGATAGAAGGTTTATGAGAAAAATGGCAATCTTAGGGGTTTTTGGGGGAACAGTTCGAAACAAGTGTTGACGGCCACCACAAGGAAGAAGGAAACGCCTACCCGATAATAAAAATTTCATGGAAGATAATAGTACCTGAGTAACCTATTTACAAGAAGCAGAATAGATGAGTCTTCAACCGGTAGGAGCTTTTCAATGATATTATAATATAGAAAGCTGAGATTGGGCAGATAATTAACTATACTTAGGATAAGTGATCTAGTTGTGCGATCGGGACTTAAATATTCGGTCTAATTTGTGGCTTTTTCACTTAAAGAAAGTTGTTCATTAGATATAAGTAATTTGTTATTCTTAATAAAAGTTGTATTAAGAATTATAAAATGTCCACCCTTTTAGATACCCAACATTTAGCTTACGGGGGACCCAACACGCAAGCTACCGGAAGATGTCACAATGGCGCCCGAACAATTTTAATTTTAATGGTAATGGGAATTTAGTATATTACCTGAAATGTATTTTTCCGGTCTGAGAACGTAGCGGAGTTTTTGAAGCAATAGATAATCAAATACAGTTACTTAAATCCCGAATCTGTCATGGCTTATTTGAAAAGTCATCTCGGGGGAAGGGCTCAAGATTGGTACTCAAATTTGATCGGTGTATGCAAGATACAGCCACGGATTTCCGCAGCTGAAGGCAATTAGCGGCTTTTCCCGAAAACAAAAAAGAAAAAATTTGGGAGGTGGTTTTTGGGTCACAGCAGGGAAGAAATCAGGAACCAACAGACTTTGTTTACGATTTTTTAAAAAATTAATAAAAATTTTAGAGCTAGGGATGTCGAGGGGAAATTTGGGTTGATCACATTTGTGTTAATCGAACCACAGATCCAGGACTAGGGGGAAGTTCGAAAACCCGCAGAACACCGTACAACTTTTTGGGAAATATTGGCAAAACGAAGAGAGGTATTCTTCAAATTGGGTTCACAGAATAGTGATAATGTAGAAAGACGAGGTCAAAACGCGCATAGATGCCAAATTTTGATGCTAATCGCAGAAACGGAGAAATTTGAGGTTGGGGAGACCAAATAAGGCAGAAAATTTTTGAGAATACCCGTCAAAGTAATAGGGGGTTTCGAGAGGAATAGATTTCAAAATGGTAACGGAGATTCAACGAAAGGTTACCTTTTGAAATAAGCAAAATGAAAATTTTTAATAGGGGGGACCGTAGAAATAAGGGTTTGAGTGAAAATTTCAGTCGAGGCGATGGGGATGAAAGGGGACGATTGAATGTTGTGTAAAGCCCAAACCCTTTCAAAAAAAAAAAAATACCATTGCTTTCTCCGATATGTATATCA
The DNA here is from genome assembly GCA_019973955.1 of Trichonephila inaurata madagascariensis. Taxonomy (NCBI): domain Eukaryota; kingdom Metazoa; phylum Arthropoda; class Arachnida; order Araneae; family Nephilidae; genus Trichonephila; species Trichonephila inaurata. The sequence continues at coordinate 16,307 of BMAV01022356.1, forward strand.
CCCGTAAAGTTTCCCCCACGTTCCTATTTTATTAAATAACACATTTTGAAAGCGCTAGGACCCCGGGAAAAAAATATTTATATGGAAGAAGTATATAGAAAATATTTTTTCATAAGCAAATTAAAAAATCGCGAGCCCAGGTAATAAAAGCACAGGGTGCAAATGCCAAAACATGGGGATTGTAGAATTGAATTTTCTATCAGACAATTTAAAAACCTTGGTCATTTCATGTTTGACGGTTTTGGGAATACCCATGTATTCTGGTGTTGATTTTATAAGTGGATAAAGATCGTTTAGATTTTGATCGAAAATCGTTAAAAATTTCCCCGATTTCAAATAAATAGAGTGGGAATCAATTGAAGGGGAAAAGGTTGAAATAGATTTTCTAAACAAAATTGGGAGGCAGAAAACAAAACTACAAAATTTGTTTAGTAGTTTTAAGGGGGATTATTCTCGACAAACCAGTCTTCTATTTTTTTATACCATGAAATTGACACGGAGATAACCCACCAGTAGTTTCCGGGCCAAAAGATACGACCGGCAGAAACAAGCAAAATTGATTTTCACAAAAAAATGTTACAAGAGGAAACGATTTTTCCCAAACAACCCCGTACGCGTCACCAGTTGTGTTATGAAGAAAATAATGGGCCCACCGGATAATCCAGAAGCATATAGATTTGGTAGACTAGAAAACAAAATTTCGATCACAAAGTATCCGGATCCCCCTTTACCCAATAGATGTTTTAAAACGAACATCCCCTATACAACAATAATGCATCTTTTGATCTAAGAAGTGGGTATTTTCAAAGGCAGTAAGCCCCAGTGATATTGTCAAACCCATTCGTAGTGTGGCATTTAGCTTTCGCGGATCCCATTCGGTTTATCAGGGGCAGTCCCAATTTTAAAAAGGCAATTGATTTAACCTCCAGTGATAGGGGAATTTTTGGAGTGTGTATAGGGGGACGTTATAATAGGTTCCATCATTCACTCACCATGTTGAACATTTAAAGGAATTTTTTTTCGTTGTTGCAAGATGCGGGATTGACATTAAAAAAAAGATAAATGAAAATTTTTGGGGCGATGAATTGAAGATTTGGGATTAATTATTAGAAAAAAAGGAATCAAAATGGACGAGACAAAGGTTGGAATTCAGAGATGAAACCACCCCGTAACTCAAAAGAGGTGCCCAAATTTTTTTGGTATGTCCCAGTGGTGGGGAAATTTTTTAAAAAATTATGGGGATCTTTGAGCCATTTATAATCTTAAACAAAAATTTAAAAAAAAAATTCGTCTGGTCCAATGAGGAGCAAAAATTCGAAGAGGTCAAGGGGTGAACAAAGGCGCCAGTTTTAAAATTACCAAACTTTCAAAAGCCATTGAGTTTTACAGATGCCACTTCAATCGGTTTGGGAGCAGTGCTTAATCAAAAAAACAGACCCGTTATATTTGCTTCACGTACTCTGAACAACGCAGAGAGGAATTATACGGTAACCGAAAGAGAATGTCTAGCAGTAGTATGGGCGTTGAACAAATTCCGAACATATTTAGGAACGATGCCAATTAAAGTAATTACAGATCACGCTGCCTTAACACGCCTAACGCGGAAAAAATTTGTCGAGTAGGATGATCGATGGGCACCAAATTAGCGGAATTTAATATAGAAGGGGAAATAGACCGGAACTAAAAATGCAGGGCAGATATATATCAAGGAACCGGGGTATAATGGGAGAAAAAGTTAATTGTGCAAAAATCGGGGATTTAGTATCATTCGGGAACAGTTAATAACAGAAAAAAAGCATGACCCAGAATTAGGTCATATCTATAGATATTTAAAAAAACCCGGGAAGATAACCTGTTAATGCAACGATATGTGAGAATTCCCCACCCCGCAATTGAAGGCTTGTTATTTTAGGGCCCCACAACGTCGTTAGTGAAATGGGTATACATTCCAAAGCTTAAGGAATGAAATAATGGAGAATTTCCCACCAATTGGGACTTTGGGGGTAGATTTAAAACGTATCATAAAAAAATTGGGGCGTTTGTTATTTCCCCCTATAGAGAAAAATTTATTGATCAAAAGTTCTACATGCCATATGTGCCAAGTTAATAACTATAAAAACGCGTTACCCGCTGGTCGATTAAACCGATTATATCAAATTATCCAAATGAGATAGTGACGTTAGATTTGTTAGGCCCGTATCCATATCGAGAATGGCGTAATCGCATATTTTAGTAATAACCGATCATTTCAGCAAATGGGTGAATTTATACCTCTTAAAAAGGCCTGTCTCGTATAATAGCGGATATTTTTTTTTATAACTTTATATCGCGTTTTGGGGGCCCAATAAAATTAATAATGATAATGGTCCCCCAAATTTTTATCCGAAATTTTGAACATTTGGAAAGATTAGGATAAGGCATGTGAAGACGTTGCATATAGACCACAAGCAAATCGGACTGAAAGAGTTAATCGAGATATAGTGCAAATGATTGCAAATTATGTTAATGATCAACACGATACTTTGGGGTCAATTTTACGGAGTTTTCTTTACGCTATTCCTACGGCGGTGAGTGAAACAACGGAAAATCACCTGCGGAATTATTTTTTGGGCGAAAATTGATTACCCCATTTCAAAAAATTTGTAATGATTTGATGGATCGAGTTAAGTTAGAAACATCAAAAAATTTTAGAAGCTAGACTAAAGAAAAAATAAGCAGGAAAGGTGGGGGAAAAATATTATAATAGACGAAACGATATACAAAATTAAAGGAAATGATTGGGTCTTATTAGAGACACACCCTTTTGTTCAGCAGCTAATAAAATCTGTTCCAAGTTTAAACAAAAATTTTAAGGACCCTATAGAGTATTAGAAGTAAGAAATAACAATAATATTGTAATAGGAAGTCAGGAAAAGATTAACGGAAAGTTTATCAAATAAGAATATATCGTCATAGGAAATGTGACGAGGTCGAGTTAGGAACAGGTAGCCCAGATAGTATCAGATCAGCGGAAACGAGTACTTGGAAAATGTAAACAAAGATTAAATGAGTCAACATGGGAAAAAGATCTGCAGTGAAACTATTGAGGTAAAGGATTAATTCCAATCAAAACAATATAACAAAAAAACAGATAGGACCGATAAGCGCAAATCACTGGTCAGACGCTTCCCAGTTCATTTACAAATGACAGGAAAAAAAAAGAAAAAGCCTCGCTGGAATGAAAAAGGCGCATGGATCGGGGGGACCACAAAGAAAATGGCAAAGAAAAAAAAATAAACAAAGACCATTTTACCAGTACTATTTATATAAGTAGGAAAAAAAAACAAGAGAGACAACTGAAGTTCAAGATGGACCCACGTACAACCGGGGGGCCCGCCTGAGAAAGGATCAAGAGCCGACCGGCCAAGGAAAAAAAGACAAACAAAGAAAAGCCGACAAGGGGACTACAAGCCCCACAGCAGGCAACATAAAGAATTCCAGGGAGACAAGGAATAAAAAGAGGAAAAAAAGTGGTAGCACCTCGTCATTGGAACCCGGGGGGCAAAAAAATCAGGTTGTATTGTTTCATTTTTTGATCTTTCCAACAAGTGGGCGGAAGAATTATTGCAAAGAAGGAAGTCTCGGGGGGTGTTTTGTTTAAAACCAAGCAAAAATTGACACTACAAGAGTGTATATTTATTTTTAACTTTGACTTGTAAAAATTTTTTTTTAATAAGGGGAAAAAAAAATTTTAATTGGCATTTGTTTTTCGATGTATGACTTTGTGGGTGGACAATTCCTTTGGTTTTTTGTTTTAATGGTTTATTGAAAAATGTTTGTAATTATATAATATGTATGTATATATATATATATATGTGTTGTTGTATTGTTCCGATTTAGATGCATCTGGGTTTAGGGGAAAAGCGGCGAGTCAGGCACAAAAAATATTAAAAGATGCGCGGCTCATTGGGAGTTTTATGGAACCAGATTTAGATGGAAATGAAAGTTTTTTGTGATTTACAAAATATATAATTGTGAAACTTTTTGGTATTATGTAAACATAGATTTAAAAAGTAACTTAGAGAGTTTTTATTTCAGGGTGACAGACCCGAAAGTAGTGTTCAATAGCTGATATGTAGCCCCCAACACGGGGCAGTGGAGCCGAAATCCCGCCCATATGAAATGATTGTCCGATGCAGAGTTTGGGTCTGGCAACCCCGGAAAAATTCGAGAGAAGGTCTAATGTATCAATATTTGTACTTTAAGAGTATATATGTAAAAATGAGAATAGACCATGATTAAATAAAAATTATTAATGTTGGCCTAGTTAAAGGAATAAAATTTATTGTGTATCTGTCACGAGTTTAAATTTTAAAATTGTTTAATTTAAATTTAATTCTACGATGAATAATGAAAATTAAAAAGATAAATATTAGAAATTATAGAAGTTTAAAAAGAGGGTTCAAGGGTTAAAAATTTTAAAAAAAACTTAGAAAGCGAAGAGATTCAGAAAAGTTTTTAGGGACGTAATTTATTAAGGGGATTGAGAATCCTTAAATAAATCACGTTTTTTTTTCTTGGGGGTTGTGACATTTTTCGCGTTCTTTCTTCTAACATAACTCCCTTCTTTTTACGGCCACATTTCAAAACTTTTTCCAACCCAATACCAAGAAGAAAACAAAGCAAAATGCAAATAAGATATAATTTTTTAAAAGGGTAGGGTTTAGTGGGGAGAATGGCAATCTTAGAGAAAGCTTAGTGTGGAACAGTTCGAAACAAGTGTTAGACGGCCTACTCACAAGGAAGAAGGAAACGCCTACCTTCGATAATAATATTCATAAGGAAGAGAATAGTACCTGAGTACACCTATTTTCAAGAAGCAGAATAGATGAGTCTTTAAAACCCAAAGGGAGGAGGGTTTTTTTAAATGATATTATAATATAGAAAGTAGATTAGGCAGATAATTAACTATATTTTTGGATAAGGATCTAGTTGTGGGTCATTAAATATTGGTCTAATTTGCTTATTCTCACTTTTTTAAAAAAAGTTGTTATTTGATATAAGTAATTTAAGTTATTCAATAAAAGTTGTATTAAGAATTATAAAATGTCCCATCCAGATTTAACATCTCTAGCTTTCGGATCCAACACGTCATAGCTATCGCAGGATGGGATTCACAACCCTAACTTGAGAAAAAAGCATAAATAATAAAATTTCGTCGTTAAAATTACGACGTAAATAAAATTAGTCGTAAGTTTTGGTACCCCTTTAGATTGTTACAAAGGTCGTAATTTTAACTAGAATGTAATAACGTTTTTTTTCCTTTTTAAATTACATGAAATTATATAAACAAATATGACTTTTCCTTGGGGGAAAAAAATTTTGTAAGACTATTTAATTGTTTCCAAAATTTTCTTTGACAAAACACATTAATACACTTTCAAATTAAAAAAAGATTACGACAAACATTATTTTACAAAAAGAAATAGCAAAATTAAAATGAAGATTGAGCGTAGAAAATCCGGCTGGAAAAAAGAAAAACCCCACGTTGGATTTGAAGCATAAAATTTTTGTCGTGTTTTTTTTTATTATTTTTACACAGGTTTGAGTTTAAACCTTTGGCTTTTTTTCACCCGCAAATTTTTGGAAAATGTTTTTAAAACAATCTAATAACCAAGTAAAAGTTTTGAAATAAGAAATGCGGGGGAAATATATCCGAAAGCAACAAAAGTGTAACAGAACTGACGCTAAAACCCCAAAAACTCCACACTGTTGAAAAGAAAATAAAAAGCATTGGCAGAGTTTTTAAAGAATGTTTTATATCAAGTGGAAATTTTACGAGCATTTGTTTTAATTTCGACATCCCCCCCCGCCACAGCTGATGAGCAAAATACCAAATCCAGGAAGAATATAAACAAACTGAAGGTCAGGCCCCTTTGCTATGTTCATTTCAAGAAATGGACATAGGGTGCCATCAGTGGTCATTAAAAAAAGGGTTAGCTGAAAAAGTCAAAATGCCCCCCGGCCTACCAGAGTGTTTTTCATATTTGCAGTACTTGTCGCGATGGGGTTAATTATAGAACATGGATTCAAATGTTAAACTACAGTTATAATAACGAAATGACTTCTGTGCTGACAACCCTGACTCCCATACTACACCATGGGCAAATTTTCCGTTACCCTCATGTTTTAAAACTTAGGTGACATTTTTACTCAAATTATTCACTTGATTTTTTTCTTTCAAGGAAGAAACCCCCGCTTAATCTCAAGTTAATCTTGGGAAATCCATAAAAAGATTGAAAAAAAAAAAGGGAAAATCGGCTGAAAAATTATTCAAAAGAATTCATTTTCCGAGGAGTTCAGTGATTTCTTTTTTAAAGTAATCTTTACTAATCATTCAATTATTACCCAATCTACCTTTTACTCTGTGAATCAACCAATTTATTCTTGTCATTGAAGTTGATAAACTATTATGTTATCTTCAGTTAAGGTTACCTTGGCTTCTACCTCAGTTTTAGAAATTACTTGAGGAAATAAAAGTATAACTCAGGATTAGTTTTTACTATCTTGAGGAAGTCAGCTTTTTTTAGAGCTCTATAAGTACCTGTAAGAGAAGATTAAAAAACCCCGGGATAACGCGCAACCCCATACATTCGTTTCGATTTTTTAATTTTTTTGTACATTCGTCGTACAACTCGC
>BMAV01022357.1:0-113792 GCA_019973955.1 Trichonephila inaurata madagascariensis
AATTTTAATTTTTGAAAGCAACAAATAAAAAATAAAATACACATTTCCACTGACATAATACACATAAAAATATATCAGCACTGCGCAATGAGTTTTATAATTAATTTAACAATACTAAGTTGAGAACAAGTTTAAGGTATCCGACTACGTTCGGAACCGTGATTTTGCAAAAGCGTGTAAATGGATAATATTATGATATTTAGTGTCACTTATAGATTATAAAATGGATATAAAATTGTTTTAAGAATAGTATTACAATAAAAAATTATTTAAGTACAATATTTTGACAAAAAATGAACATAGAATGACTTATTTTCAAAATATTCTCCTCTTGTGAAAAATGCATCTATTATAAAAATATTTTGCCTGTATATACCTCAGACCTCTGTACTGAGGCTCAACTAGAATTTTTGAAATACACTGGAGTGCAAAACTTAAGCAACAATGTAAAAATTTAGCAGATAGCCATGAAATTGCAAAAAAGGAGGTCTGGAGATCAGTAGAGGGAACACGTAAGTCAGTAGAAACGTCATGCGTATGCAAATATCAGGAACAAAACGTCAGAAGCCATGTGAGCGTACGCAAAACGCGTGATGTCGGCGCGTGGCTAACGGTAGAATGAAATGAAGGACGGAGGACACAATTCACCATATTCTCTGCAAGTGCCAGTGAGTCAGTTCGTGAAATATGGTTAGAAGAAATCACCTGACGACATCGCACGTGGAAGAATGATCCGGAAGAGCTGGAGAAGGGGCGTACTGTCACCATGCAGCTGCACAGTTCGGAATCAACAAAAGTGTCGTTTCGCGCGCTTGGAAAGCGTTCCAAACCACAGGTACAGCTGTTAGAAAGGTTGGTGTGGCCGCCCGAGGACGACAACTGCAGGGGATGACCGATATATCATCCTGCAGGCGAAAAAAGGTCGACAGCAGTCAGCAAGCGCCATTGCTCAGAAACTCTACAGCAACAGGTCGACAAGTGTAGCGGTTTACTGTGGCCAGACGCCTTCACAAAGGGGGCCTGTTCACCCGCCGTCCTGAACGCTGCCTCCCGTTGAAAGTTGGCCACCGAAGCCACCGTTTACAGTGGGCCAGAGAGCACAAAAACTGGACAACTGAGCAATGGAGTTGTGTCCTCTTTACGGATGAGAGTCGGTTCAGTACCACAAGCGATTCTCAACCGTTTTGATTTGGAGAGATCGGGATCCGGTTTTATCCAGTAACATCAAGGAAAGGAACATCGTTACGGTGGTCCTGGAGTTCTTGTCTGGGTTGGCATTATGCTGAACGGCGGAACTGAGCTTCACATTTTCGACAGAGGGTCTGTAACCGGGGATCGCTATTGTGAGGAGGTACTTCTTCCCCATGTGCATCTTTTCCGAGGTGCCATTGGCAGACTTCATTTTATGGATGACAATGCACGGCCACATCGCACTCTTGCTGTTGAGGAGCTGCTGGAAAGTGAAAATATCACTCGAACGGATTGGCCAGCGTGCTTCCCAGATTTAAATCCCATCGAACATGTGTGGGATGCTTTGGGGAGACGTATTGCCACACGCTTACATCATCCGGAGTACAACCAACAACTCAAACAGATGTTGATTGAAGAATGGGCACTCCTACCTCAAGAAATGTAGCACCAGCTGGTTCTGAGTATGCGGAGACGGTGCAAAGCAACCATTGTAGTAAGGGGAGGGCATATACCATATTAAGGAACATCTGCTTGTTGTTCTTCCTGTTGGATAGACAATCATGAGTCACGATACTATGCGTTCAATAAAAGCTTGTTTTGTTTGATTCCATACCGTATGCGTTGTATTCCTTTTTCAGCGCCGATGCTTTCGTCATCCTTTACGTACATAATACTCTCCCTCATTTCAGAATTTCATGTCTCTCAGATGATTTTTCGTGAAGTTATGGCAATAAACCCACCTGTTGCTTAAGTTTTGCACACCAGTGTATATAGCTTAAAAGTGTGTTTATCCATGTTTTATGACAATAGAGGGGAGAAATTTAAAGAAAAAAAACGCCAATAATTATTTCAATGGGTTGTAACTCTGAAAATAATGTGAATTTTTCAAAATCATAGTTGAGCCTCTGTACAAAGGTTTGAGCTATATAAAGGAAAAATATTATTATAATAGAAGCATTTTTCACAAAAGGAGAAAATTTTGAAAAAAGGTTATTCTAATTTAATTTTTTGCCGAAATATTGTATTTAAATAATTTTTTTGTCAAGATGTCCTTAAAACAATTTGATACATGTATTCTAATTTAAGTGATACTAAATATTATGAAAATTATCCATTTAGGCGCTTTTTTAAAATCACGATTCCGAACATAGTCGGATACTTTAATAATTACCAGTTTCCCCATAGGTTTGTCATATATAGAATTAAAAACAAAAATTAACACTTATCTTGATAATTTGCATGGTTTATAATTAATCCCTTAAAAGCCGATTAAAAATTACGCTATTTGCTCCCCAATGCCACCGTTTAACACGTGGATGAGCGTATCTGGTGTATTGGGTGGGGGAACAGGAAAAAATAAATAAGCAAATCTTTTAAAATAAGTAAATCCTTCCAAACACTGTCAATGTCATTTTGTTGGATTCCAAGCCTTCGGAATAATTTTATGGATAGCAGTGCACACAGAAAAGATCGTACTTCAGAATGACGTATATATACGTCCGGAAAATTAATACACTGGTTGATCAAGACGCTTATATATGCCGGTGGCACTTAAGAGGTTAAATTCTTACTGTAGGTTTAGCTTCAAAGTATAATGTTATTGAATTCAATACATTGTTATTGTATGGAGGAGGACGCGATGAAAATAATGATTGAACATTGGATCACTACTGAGAGTCTGAGAAGCACTGACTTAAGTTTTTCACGCTAATTTATGTTTCTAAAGGGGCAACAAAAAGAAGAATACGCTTATGACCATATTCTTATATGCTTTAATTTTTAAGTTCACTCCTAGGTTCATGCGCTTCGCGAAGAGAAACAAGCGCAGAATTATGCCAAGGCAAAATGTATCAAACTATGTAAATATTGGATGTTCAAGATCAAATAATTATTTTCTTAATTTTTTTTCGCACAGGTATACACACATCTATTGTCCGATGCTTACGTTTGCCAGATGAAGCGGAAGTCTCCCCACAGTTGTGTGACCAGGAGCTAAAGCCAGAGCCTCTCACCAAAAAGTGCAATGAGCAATCTTGTCCAGTACTGTGAGTAGTTCAATCAGCTTTTAATTTACAATGCTATAAGTATAGCGAGTAGATAATAAAATTCAAATACCATTTTCGTATTAATAATGGGGTTTGCAAGATGGACAATGTACTTCCAATCCCTTTTATAAATTGTGTTCATATAGGGTTACAGAATTTTTCGTGTCTAACCCAGGACATATTTTACGAGAAATTACTTAAAAGTCTACAACAGTTTACTGAAACATTAAAATTTAGTTATTGAGGTATTTATACGTATACATGCTTTTTTCATAATGGTTTGTTTGTTTTGATTATCACATAAAATTTACAAAAAAAAATTCTAAATTAATTTTATCATTTAGGGGATGTTTAACGCAAGATATTCAAATTCTGAGACTTTCTGCAGATTAAATATTCCCTATGACTGAAGAAAAAACCCAACTGGAGCATATGTCTCAAGCCAACACTTAGAAAACTCAACCATTATTGAGATATTGCAATATAAAATATCAATCTTGTATCACCTTAACAGTTACTTAACACTTCTCTTCAATAATATCAGGTACTTTTTCAAAACTTCAACCACAAACCAACCCTTTAGTTTCGAATTAATTGGGTCAACAATGTATGCATATCAAACAAGTCATCCATTTATTTATAATTTAATTTTCGACTTGTACATTATCTTGTGTGTTGCCAAAAGACTAAATAAAAAGTTAGGGGGAGATCGGTAACTACATCCTACATTAAATTCGACGTCAGCATTTGCTCCAAGGTAAGCTAAGAGATGAAGGGCCGTGACAGAAAGACGCTTAAGAGCGTGATGCCAGACATTTAGATCTTATTTTATTTTTAAAAAAAGTTCCATTAAATTCTCAAAACCCTGGGAATGTTTGTAAATCAGGATATTACACAGACTGTGTTCCAATTAATCCCTGACGTGTGATAAGCTTCCGGACAGGATAAGAGATGAAATGCTTGAGGGTTGAATCAAATTATCTACATAAACAGAAGCTAAAATTTGAAAACCAAATACCCTTATTTGGTTTTAAAAATCTTTATCTATCTACAAAAGAAAAAGTTATATTTACATACATTGAAATCAGAGAAAAATCACGTATTCCATTTTTAATTCTGAATATTTCTTAAAAACAATTATATAATATGAAGAAAAATTATTCTCCCTTGTTTTTAAAAAGATCTAAAAACTTGTACATCTAATACATTCTAAATCAAAGTAAAAATTGCCATGTACCTTCGAACTAATTGCGTAATGCATTGTGATAATTTATATTTCAGCTACAAATGGAACATCACTGACTTTGGAAATTGTTCCAAAGAATGTGGTGGAGGTATAAAAGCACGAATGGTGAAATGCATCGTAGTGGGCAAAGATTCAGAAGTCAGTCATACTATGTGTCCAGGACAACCACCCAAATCAGTAGAACCTTGTAACGTATTCGACTGTGAGCCAGCATGGAAACAGAAGCCTGGAGTAAGGTAAGTCTTAAAAACGTTCAATGAAGATACTCAGAGACCTTTCCATTCATTTTTTCTTTTAAAAAAAGTATATGGCCATGATGAAAATTTGCGAAAAAAATAAACAAGTGTCTTTTGTTTTTATTACAGTAATACCTCGACTTCGCGAATTCAGAGTTACGTGATTTTCATTTGTCTTTTTTTTAGAGCTACACACAACTCAATTACTTACTCCCCACTTCATGTTTAGCTAATATGCATATTCGAACGTATCGCGCGTGATTGTCGCTAGCCATAACATATTTTGAGTTATTTATTTCTTATCTACGGTGTGCGCATGTTTGTTATTACATGCTTTAATTGTTATATCATGTTTGTTATATTTACTGAGATTTGAGAGACGGCTATATGTCATAAATGAAGTAGAATTTCTGGGTCTAGAAGCAAAGTCTTTAGTCCCAGTTCAATTATGATCGAATGGTAGTGTGTTGGGAATTTGACAGATAAGGTCTCAGTTTAATTGAAAAAGGGTTACAATTTTAGAAAATATAGACTCCAACGAAGAGTATTTCTTTTTCAACAAAACAAGGAACAAAATAAATTACTATCACTTTACGAGGAAATTTTGTGGGGAAAAAAAGATATTTGAGCTTGCAGACTTCTTTGTTAGATTTTGTGAAACCTTACACATCAAAATAACTTCGGTTTGGGATTTTATATCTGTGCTAAGATTTTATTAAACATTTTCTTTTCTTTCGTCTCCGGTCCAACTAAAAATGTATATGTATTTATATTCAAAACTATACCCCGACTTACGCTGTTATAATTCAGTCCCACCTATCACATGAGTTCGGGGTATTGCTGTGTTTTAAATAGACACGCTTTAGATCAATCAATTTTTTATGGGTAAAACCATTCTGATGAAAGCATAAAGAAGCTACTTATTATTGGAAAAAGAGTCTTTTTTTTTCTTTTTATTTATGACAAAGTATATTGAAACTTAAATTAAAAATTATCAATTAACTTTGATAAAAGACCTGTATTAGAAGCAAAACTTTATCTTTTTACAAGTGTACTATTTTAAAAACAGTAACTATTGTGTTTATTATTTTTTCGAAACACACAGAAATTATAATTTAACCATCTGCTTATAATGCATTTTAAAGGATTAATTTAATACATGCAAATTGTAGGTGTAGTTTAAACAAATGTTCGTAAGAGAATGCCGGTTCGTGTTTTTTCACGAACGATGCTACTTTTGGACTGTAATTTCTTTTATTTTGAGACGATGTTATTTGCATGCTGTTCCAAGATATGGAAGCTACAACAACAACTCACGCGGAAGGTTACATCAAAACACTGGCGAAGGTGCTCAGTCGGTGGATGGCATTCGCGACAAAAAAATAGATACAACTACGGACTAAATGCGAATTGATCCTAAAATATGTTTTTTTTTTGTCATATATTTATCCGAAAGTTATTTTTTGAAGAGAACTACGCGTTTAAATAAATTATTGATTGTACGAATAGTTTTCAGCTTAAACCAAAGATGGGGGGATAAGAACTCTTACTTATAAAGCGAATTATTTTTAAACATATTTTGGTTTATGTATTTTACCATTTGATCATATTAATTAAAAAAGTGGTTTTCGAAGTTCTCTCTCCCATTGTTTACAAATTTGCTTAGCTAAAATCTTAAATTTTACATGACTTTTACATGACTCTCTCTCTCTCTGTTTCTCTCTCTATATATATATATGTGTGTGTGTGTGTAATAATTCCCTCTAACATACTTTTAATTAACTCTTTTTAATAATCTATAAATAATCTTTAATTCTTAGGTTTAAAAATAAACATTGTAATCTTAATCGTAATCGGCTAAACCGAAATCCCTGTCCCGCGCATTCTAGCCAATCAGAACTATTATTACGTAATAGTCACGCGCTTGTGCACTGTTGGTATATAAACACAAAAATCTGATGTAATCTCTCTTTTTCTCTGCTTTCCGCCATAATGTAAAATTGTAAATACTTGCTGCTTTCTTTGTCTTTGTGTTGTGTCCTCCAAAATGCCACTGTCTATTCAATGTGAACATGTAACATAATTGTGCTTTAATCTACTAATGAGTGCTCATAATAAAGGACGTAAAGCTATTCTGAAGACGTCGTTTTCATCAAAAATGATAATCACATACACCGGCCAACACTACTTCAATATACTACATATATATATCGCCTACTTTTTTTTAATTGAAAACGATTATTTAAATCCCCGTGCACCAGGAAGTATCGCACGGGACTCACAGAAGTAAGCATTAATCTCACACATTACAAAGGAAAAAAAGACGAAAAAGTAGTCCTTCCTTCCGACAGCAACTTGGTGCATGAGCAGAACACAGCGTAATGCATTTTTGTTAATGCTTGAACAAATTTAACTCCTCATAATATTTCCATACCGGGGGCTTTATATGAAAATGGATTCTTAAAGAGTAAACTCCAAAAAATCTTTTGAGGTTATGGAGGATTACAAATATTTACAACAACTTACAAAACTTTTTAAAAGCACTTGGTAAAAATAAGTTGGTGAGAAGTCGCGGAAGCCATTTTATATTAAGTCCCTTGAAAGACAGTCTTAGGATAGGATCTTTCTTTCTTTGACAAACTTGGAACACAGAAGAAACACAAATTCTACTATTTCATCGCCCCCAATATTACAATCACAGGAAGATGACGGAACTAAATTAAATTTGTTCAAAGTTGTCATAACCAGTGAGAAATTGGGTTATTTTGTAATTAGCATAAAAATGATGGCACATGACAGTCTCTTATTAATGGTTGGAAAAAAATTTCTTTGTTAAGCTTCCTTTATCTGAAAGGAGATATTCTTGGTTCCAAGACTTCACCATTTTTTCTTTCGTAATTTTCTTGTAAAATGATTTAGGAATATTAACGATAATGTCAATTGCCCACTTGGTGGCAGCCTTTGCAAGCCAATCGGCCCACTCATTTCCAAGAACAGCCGTGTGTCCACGAATAAATGCAAAAGCTATCGAGATGTTTTTATCTTTTAGGCCAGGTGTACTCAACCTTTTTTTTCTGTTGGGCCGCATACATATGTCAGCTATTTCAAGCGGTCCGCATACATATGCTAGTTATTTCACGCGGGCCGAAACATGAGGATAAATGGGGGAAGGGGTGGGGGAGAAATGCTTTAAAACCAAGATAACATTGGAAATTTAAAATGTGGAAAATTGATCGAAATATTATAACTCCTGTTTTGCTTGTTTTCTATTATTATTTGTTATGTTTTTTTTTTTTATTTTTGTCTCTAACACACTAAATTAGGACCATTTAAGAAACACTCCTTCACAATTTCTGCATCAATAAACGGTTTCATATGATTATCAATAACCAATACAAATTCCAAATGTACAAACCTCTTGAAAGAGATCTTCAAGGAAGAGTATCATTGAATGATTCCTGTTTATTGGTATTTTTTAACTACAGCACTTTCAGGACAAATCTAAGAATTACTAACCCATGTTTGTTTTTCATTACAAAATAGTCAACCTCCTAATCATCTTGAAATGATTTATTTTTTTCGAATATTTTTATCTTGCAAGATATGAAAGATAGTTAAAAATTAGTTCCACCCATAAAATTGTCGCTACTCCACTATTGTCTGCTATCACTAACCGTAACCATTTTAACTAGAAAAGGAATATCAATTCGTATCCGTACTACACCGACAGAAAAAAGCAAAGTTGACATATTTGATTTCTTGACAAAGAATTTTCCACCAAATTTTTAGTACAATGTTCTTAAATAAGTAAATTTCTCAGAGCAATGGACCATGACCGCTTAAAAAGGCTCGGTGGGCCGCAGGTTGAGTATCACCATTTTAGGCTTTTGAGTCGCTTTTGGATCTCGACGATTATGTTGTTAGACGAAGAAATACATCGCAGATATTCCAAGGAGGAAAGCGAATCGGTACAAATGAGATAGTCTGGAATGACACTATTCTGTTCAGAGATCCGTTTAATGGCAAAGTTTCAACATAAATGTTCATCTACAATAACGTGCATTCATCATGAATTTTAAATTGAAAATGCTTGGATCCAACACTACTTCTGAAGAAAACAAAAGCGAAATCAACTCTGTCGTCAAGTTTACCCCCATAAGTATAGAAAATAACAGGGAAATCATCCTTGTTTTTGTCATTAAGTGGAATAATATTGATAGCATTCCTCTCTGAAGGATGAGGGAGAAAAAATGAAGACAGAATGCAATCATAATTAGAGATGGAAGAAGCAGAGAGATTTTCCCTACAAGCAATATGTAGAATAGCAATGTCAATTGGAGGGAAGCCAGAAATAGTATAAACTAACTCGTAACTTATGATACGTTAACCGCATGTGACCCGCAAAAATATCCTTCTTTGTATGCGTCGCAGATATTAAGAAATTATCTTCCTTTTTAGGGTATCATTCCAAACTCTTGAACTATACATAATCCCCGGTTCGATTACTTGCTTATAAATGAGCGAATGTTCGTTGAAATTTATACCGAACCTTTTGCGTGCAATCGGATTTAATCCACGTTGTAATTTGTCACGTTTCTCTGATGTGTTAACGTAAGTGCTACTTCCAAGAAAATTTAGTATCGAAAAGAACCCCATTTCCAGTTCATTTTATCTTTATTGATTATTCCATTTCAATTATTATTATCGTGTTACTCAAAATAGGAAATTCAACTAGTAAATAAAGTCATAAACCTGTTCTAACAACAAAAAAATATGATTGGTTCCGTTAATTGGACACACGAATCCTTTCTTTTAAAATAATCGAACAGGCTATTTTATGAATTACTTCCATGACATTGGCTTAAAAGTTAACTTTAAATCATTTGTCAAAAACATGTTCTATTAAGACTAAGCCTTAAAAATTATAGACAAATTATAAAAGCAATAAATTATAAAATATCTCTCTTCTTTTCCAGTGCTCTCGCTCTTGCGCTGGAGGATTTCAAACTAGAAAGCTGCACTGCGAGAAGATCTTGGCACCATTAAGCCAAGCCATTCAATTACCACCTTCAAAATGTATCAAAACAAGACCCAAAGCGATAAAGAAATGTAATCTTAAACCTTGTCCACCTCCTCCAAGAACGACAACAACTACCACAACAACAACGACAACTTCAAAACCTACAGTAGATGATGACACAGGAATATCAACATCAGAACCAGGAGGGCACGTTTTTGTACAGAAGCATCCGAATAGGTAAATAACTTGGAATGTCATGTTTGTGTAATTTTTTTGGAGATTTATTTATAAAACCATTATACGAAGGGGTACCCAAAAATAACCGGAATTTATTTTTGCTATTTTCTTTTAGTTTGCATTTGTCCTCTTCAAATTATTGTAGATGTGCCTCAAGGCACTCGTCGCAACGCTTTCGCTACAGGTCAAAACAATTCTGGAACTCTTGAGTAGTGGCATTGTAGAATTTTCCACTGGCTCGATGTTTGCTCGATTTTGTACTGTGCCAGTAGCCACAAGACTAATCCCCAAACACAATTCTTAAAAAAAAAAATTTGGGTCGTTCTGTACTTTACACTATTCGCAGAGTTTTCTACAGTTTTTTTTTTTTTTTGCATCAAATTTTCTCATCATCTTTGAACAAGCGAAGAACAAATTTTCCGGACACCCATCTCATGTGCAAACCTTCGCTTAAAATTCGCTGGATAGTGTTCCATGACACGTTCGGTCCTTAAAAACTTGTTCAATGGTCTTTCGATGATCTTCGTCGATTGTACGATTGATTTTGGCAACTTTTTTGTCATTTCTAATTATCAAAGAACACCCTGCGTGTGGCATGTCTTTACTTGACATGTTGCCAGATTTGAAACAGGAAAACCACTCGTAGACCTGTGATTTTCCAAAGCAACATGATTAAAGGTTTACCGAAGCATTTCAACAGTCTTGGCCGCAGTTTTTCGCAACAGAAAGCAACATTTCACACCCATTCTTCGTTCTTTGTGGCCCACCATCTCACTAATCGCCAGTGGCGTAACTGAGAACATTTGCCTCCCCCTCCCAGCAAAGTTAGGTTTTGGGCCCCCAAGTTGGATTTTACAAAGGGTAAGGTACTTGGTGGTAGTTAGGCATTGGGACCCCTAGAACCCTGGGCTCACCCGCGTTTGCGGGGTTTTCGGGGTGTACGTTACGCCACTGCTAATCGCTAAAAGGGTAAAACAGGAATGCACACAACAGAGTACAACAAGAAATCCACTTAACTCAAACTGACGCCAGCTCACTAACAGCTGTGGGGAAATCCCCAACTAACACCACCTAACAACACAACTCGTAACTACATAGCATGCTCGCTCAACAGTTCAATTCCTATTATTTTGGGGTCCCTCCCCCCCTCTCGTATATATAAACTAACTGTTATTCATCCGCTTTGCTATGCATTTCACTGAATCATGACTATACATTTTTTTAAAATTGATATCTAAATCCTGGGATTAAGTTTTCAATTGTATTCAAAAACATTCACATCTAACACTTCTTCCCTCTTGAAAAGGACAGGATTCGACTTTCTAAGGAGGAAGCATATTTATCTTTTAAGCCTCCGTTAACTCCTTGGAAGTATTTTTCCACAAAGCCCTTTATTAGTGGATCTCTACTCAGCATTAGAAACATCCCTACCAAATTTCAAGTATGTTAGTCTAATAGTTCTGGAGATTAATAGTACCGGTAAGCTGACATCTCTTACTTTTTTTTTACTTTTTTAAGGTTAAATGCAAGAGAAAAGAGACGTTTAGTTAAACACATTTTTCAGAAAGTACGTTATCCTTATGAAACCACTGCAGCTGTTATGCCTGTTTCTACAGCAGCATATAATTGTTGAGTATGCAATGCAGAAATTTAATTTATGATTAACAGTGATTAAGAATACATAGTTTAATGTGCCTTTGCAAGGTAATAAGGAAATGTACGGAAAAAAATATTTTTAATCGCAAAAGGATGAATTCTGCATAAAAATTGATAGTTCCTCGTTATTAGTTTACATAGCTCATTCACTTATCTCCACTTGGATATAATAATTTCTTGGATAAGTACTTCCACTTCATATTGATTGAGGTGAAGATCACACTTATTATATTGATATCCGCTGGAATCTGAAGGCAGATGGCTGGAGAAGCCATTGAATCGAACACTAAAGGATTGTAAACAGTTATTTGCAATAGTTTACTTTTATTAAGTTATTCACTAGAAATTTGTGGACAAGACAAACTAAAGGCTAAGAATCAGTTGGTACTTATCTGAAACGGGGTGCCACCTCTCAACTTTGCCAAAGAAAATTCCTCCGACATCTTATAAATGATTACGCAAATATGAATCAGGCACTGATTAATGAGGCTATATCATCTAGTGACATCTCTATTCTTCTCTATACTATCTATATTACAATTTATCTCATTGGCTATCTATTTGTTTGATAGTTACGTTCACTTGTTTGGAGGAAAAGTACCAGCTCAAAGTGTAAATTAGGCTGAATGGAAGAAAACCCGAGTTAGACAGGATAGACCTGGTGGATAGCCCATTATTAACGCTTTTATTTCAAACTGTTAATTATGCCAAACAGGGCTGTCGGCATTTAAATTCCCCAACAAAAGGATTTTCAAAAATATTCTTCGTATACTCGTACAGGAAACAAACTTGTATTAAGGTATCTGACTACGTTCGGAACCGTGATATTGTAAAAGCGTGTAAATGGATAATATTTATGATATTTAGTATTACTGAAAAAGTATATAAAACTGTTTTAGAATAGTATTAAAAAAAAAAAATTTTTTAAGTAAATATTTTTACAAAAAAATTAAATAGAATGACCATTTTTTAAAATATTCTCCTTTTTTTGAAAATGTTTCTATTATAATAATATTTCGCCTGTTATAGCTTAGACCCTGACAGGGCTCAAATAAATTTTTAAATATATAACTTAGAAGTGGGTTTATCCGTGTTTTACGACAACAGAGGGGAGACATTTTAAGAAAAAAACGCCGATAATGATTTCAATGGGTTGTAACTCTGAAAATAATGTGAACTTTTCAAAATTCACATAGTAGAGCCTTTGTACAGAGGTCTGAGCGATATACAGGCAAAACATTATTATGATAAAAGCATTTTGAAAAAAAAGAGAACATTTTGAAAAAAAAGTTATTCTAAGTTAATTTCTTGCCGAAATATTGTATTTAAATAAATAAATTTTGTCAAAATGTCCTTAAAACAATTTTATACATGTATTCTAATCTAAATGATACTAAATATCATGAAAATTATCCATTTATGCGCTTTTTTAAAATCACGATTCCGAACGTAGTCGGATATCTTAAGGCACAATACATTTTGCTTATTTAACAATTAATTTTCAAATTCGTCATTTCAAAATAATAATTTTTTTCCACCTCAGGCGTGTCACTCTAAAAGCATCGGGACAAGCCATCCTGTTCAAAGGCTCCAACGCCAAATTCCACTGTCCCGTGAACTCAACCTCCAACTCCAGCAAAGTATTGTGGTTCAAAGGACACCTACGCATTCCTCCCTCCACCACCAATGGCTGGCCTCGGGTGTCGGTATCCGGCAAAGGGGCTCTCCGGATCCACAAGCTCATTTTTGCAGATTCCGGGACGTACACATGCTTGGCCGGAGCTTTTCGGAGCGACGTGAATGTTCAAGTGAAGCCTCTTCCCACAAGACAGCCAGACGCCGCTTTGTATTCAGACACAAGTAAGAAGTACCTGGCAACCTACTTAGTTCTATTATTATTATAGTTTTTATCTCAGTAAAATGAAAATATCATAAAGTACCTTATATTTAAGCGTATAACGCGTTCTTTTAAAAAAAATATAATCTAAATTTATAGGTGCGCGTTATACACTGGATACAAAAATGAAACCTTTAAAAATAAAGGAAAGGTGAATACAAAAAAAGTACTTTTCTACATATATCTATAAGTACTATTTAGTTAAGAAATAACATACCTTATACCTTATGAACAGGCCTTATTGGAAACATATGAAGTTCGTCATATTCGTGTCCCCTTATATCTTGAGGCACATTAAAGATTTCTGTTCCATCATCACCATCACTGTTGCTCAGATCCATAAAAAATAATCATCTTCCGTTTCATCAAGATTGTTAGATATACAACATTTTTTATATGATTTTTTAGTTATGTTAGGTTTAATTTTATACGATTCTTTTATTATTCACTTACACACTATATCTAATCTTCAAAAATAACATTATTGCACATATACTCGTATATATTTCAGGTTTCTTTGTAAAAAAAATGCGAGTTTTATATAAAACTTGAAAAGTTCTGTTTGAAAGTATAGGTGCGTGTAATACAGCGATGTTCATAATTTGCCGGAATACACAATACATCTTTATTAAAAATAAAAACACATTCATTTTGAGAAGAAATAAGCCTAACAAAAACATTATGACCTAAAGCTCGATTGCATTCTAATTTGATACTGTTCTCACATTGATGGCGTCAACATTTTTCTAAATAAAGATAATATGGTAAGGTATTTAAAAAATAATTACTTGGTTCATTTTTTTTCTTTCTAAACCATTGCAGAAATGCCTGAATCATATTTTCTTCCGCATTAAAGATAAAAATTGAGAGTCCATCATGAACATTGACACTTTACCAACATTTTAGATTTCAGGCGGGCGTGCCAGGTGGTCAGCACATTCCTCCTGAGTCACTTCAACATGCTTGTTAAGGGTAATGAAAAAGTTTTAACCAATCATCTAGAGCAGTGATACTCAACCTGTGACCCCCGGCATTTTCTGAGTGGCCCTGTGAGGGCCCATTGCACTAAGAAATTCAATTACTGGAATGATAGCAAGAGGCTTGGTCACAGATGAAAGAAAATAAAAACTCCGATAACTCAGTAAAAGTACATAAAAATAAATATTAAAATCTAGAGTTTTAAATAAAGGTACAATTTTGTAACTAAAACAACATATTTTGGGGTTTATATAAGTTATAAAAAGAAAACTACAGGTACCTAATCAACACCATGTATACGAAAGCACCTTTCCGAGTGTACTTTTTCAAATCCTTATACTTCTAAAAATATTGCACACATTTAAAAATTTTATGTTATAGTATATTAAAAAAAGTATATAGATTGTATGACAAATTTTTTTTATTTATGGAGTCCTTTTGTTTTTAAAAAAATGTTCCTTCAAAAACCGAAATTTTGTGGTTTTGCGTTATCGAGAACTTTGTGGTTCCCTTAAGGAAATCAATCCAGAAAACTCAACTTTCCTTTGAACATTGGGTGTTTTTTTTTTTCCAGTAACGATTTATCAATATATATATCGCATACTTTTTGAAAATATTATTTATATATATTAAAGTGTTTATTTTGTTGTCTTCCAGTTTTATATATATATTTTTATAGTAGGTTCTTTTAAAAAATAATGAAGACTTTTCATTTGATTAAAAATTCTTAACGTTCAACTCTGTACAGGTTCCACTTCCTTTTTTTCAACGACTCCAGCCCCTATAGTGGACAGTCGGCATCGCAACATGACGAACCGATCCGCCCTGCCCCAGGTCCGCCATTTCCTTGTGAACATGCGGCATTTCGCAGAAGAACGCATCAATTCAGATCCTGTGGTCCTCGAATATGAATGGATTGTAGGGGAATGGTCGAAATGTTCCCACTCTTGTGGTGAGATCGGAATGCAGGTAAAATAAATTAATGCTCAAATTCTTAGAAAGAGCAGCAGGCAATACTTAAGGTATCCGACTACGTTCGGAACCGTGATTTTGCAAAAGTGTAAAAACGGTTAATGTTACGATATTTATTGTCACTTAGATTAGGAAATGTATATAAAATTGTTTTAAGAATATTATTACAATAAAAAATTATTTAAGTGCAATATTTTGACAAAAAATGAACATAGAATGACCCCTTTTCGAAATATTCTCCTTTTGTGAAAAATGTTTCTATTATAATAATATTTTGCCTGTATGTAGCTCAGACCTCTGTACAGAGGCTCAACTAGAATTTTTGAAATATATAACTTAGAAGTGGGTTTATCCATGTTTTACAAAAAGAGAGGGGAGAAATTTTTAAAAAAAAAACCGCCGATAATTATTTCAATTGGTGGTAACTCTGAAAATAATGTGAATTTTTCAAAAAAAAAATAGTTCAGACTCTCTGGAGAAGTCTTTATAAAGGCACACACACACACACAAAATATTATTATTTTAGAAGCATTTTTTATAAAAGGAGAACATTTTGAAAAAAGGTTATTCTAAATTAATTTTTTGCCAAACTAATGTATTTAAATAAAAATTTCTTTTGTCAAAATGTTCTTAAGACAATTTTTAACAGGGTTTTCAATTTTGGACAAAACATGAAAATTATCCATTTATGTTTTTTTAAAATCACGGTTCCGAACGATTTGGGATCCCCTTAAATTTTCAATGAAGAGATTAAAATTTTTATATTTTTTATATGGTGTTAGTTCTCTGTGTGCTCATTTAATGACATATTTTCTTTAAAATGAAGTGAAAAGTCTTTTTAAATTGATCTCTAAAAAGGATTAATTAAACCCTTTAGGGACATGTTTACGAGTTCCGGACCGATGGGGCCGTAAGCGGCCCCGAAAAATACTGAAGCCCCCCCCTTTTGAAAAGGGGTTTTTGATGCACGAACCCCCTTGAGGCTCAAAACCCTTTCCGTGGGATGGTGTGGTATTTTTTGAAAAGGGGGTACCCAGGTCGGGGCCGAAAGCCCCGGCTCAAAAAGGGCGGTCCACGCCGACCCCCGTCATGTTGATTAAAAGGCAAATAATAATCCTTTAAACAGTATGTTCCCCCCTCAGAGGGTCCCCTTTTTGGTGGGGTGTAAACAACCCCTTGGGGGGTCCCCTTTAGTGATTTTTTCCCCTTTTCAAGGGGTTTCCCATCTTTGGGAAAAACAGGGGTGTCACGACCCCGGGTACCCCCAGTATCTTTTTATTTTCGACCCCCATCTTTATCCAATTCTTTTTTTCCCCGTCCAGCCCAAAGGACCTATGAATGTTTGGTAGTATACCCAAAATTTCTCTTTTGCGCCAAAAAAAAAAAACCCCAAACCCTCAACTCAACTCCATAAGTTTTGACAGAAAAGTCTTGGATCCGACGACGTTCGAACCATGATTTTTCAAAAGGAAAAATGGATAATTTTTTTTTATATTTAAAATGTCACCCTTTGATTAAAAACATGTATAAAATTGTTTTAAGGACATTTTGACAAAAAAAAAAATTTTTTTTAAGTATAATATTTTGGGAAAAATTTTTTCTTAGGGTTTAACCCCCCTTTTTAAAATGTTCTCCTTTTGTGTAAAATGCTTCTATTATAATAATATTATTCCTGTATATAGCTCAGACCTCTTTACCGAGGCTCAACAAGAATTTTTGAAATATATAACTTAGAAGTGGGTTTATCCTTATTTTACGACATCACAGGATAGCAATTTTAAGAAAAAAACGCCGATAATTATTTAATTTGGTTGTAACTCTGAAAATTATGTGAATTTTTCAAACATCCTAGTTGAGCCTCTGTAAAGAGGTCTGAGCTGTATACAGGAATAATATTATTATAATAGAAGCATTTTTCACAAAAGGAGAACATTTTGAAAAAAGATTATTCTAAGTTAATTTTTTGGCAAAATATTGTATTTAAATAATTTTTTTTGGTCAAAATGTCCTTAAAACAATTTTATACATGTATTCTAATCTAAGTGACACTCAATATCATGAAAATTATCCATTTATGCGCATGTTTAAAATCACGGTTCCGAACGTAGTCGGATACCATAACGTTCAATCGAGTTCACACGTCACGTTTATTACACATAACCCTATGTACATATTTAAGTGACTAAGTGTTTATTAATGTCAACCGTAAAGCAGCACTAGGGTTATTGGCAGAATTCTCAAAAGGAACCGAGCTCACTCGAAGAGGGTTTAGATCTACAAACCGAACCCTGGGAAAACAACCACCCCCACGTCCAGTCTGTATTGAAAAAAAATCAAAGTTTACATTTTAAACAGTAGAAGACAGTAAAATAACATAATACAAATTTCTATGTAACAGCACAATATACATATATACACACACGTATAAACGTATACATAATACAAATATACAAAGCAAAAATAATAATAAAAAAGAACGAAAACATAAAGGGTAAGAGAAGGAAGAAAGAATGTACATTATTCCAGCATTCTTATAAATACATCAAAAGTAGTAAATTATCCAAAACGAATGCACCCCAAAAAAAGCAGGAAACATAAGTAAATAAAATAATAAAAATGTCTTTTTCGATCCATGTTTTCAGTGGACGCCATCCCTTTCTGTTGATATTTTTTCCTCTTAATTTGCCACACATTCAGTTTAAAGAATAAATGATTCAGCATCGGAAGGAAGATTATTCATTTCGACGGGTCGTGTAATTTTGAAACATGATTAAATAACGAGGATGACCACCATCCTCTCCAAACTACCACACCACTCCATTGGGAGGATTTTGCACCATGATAGATTTAATGTCTGTCAGCCCCTTTATATGATGGGTCTACATTGGCTCTTTGACTCAAACTCATGGCAAGCCAGCCATGAGTCTATAATCATAAAGAGTAGGCCCCCGCGGTCACTTAGGCAAAGGCAGGATTTAACACACTATGAATCAACATTGTATGCAAACTTGATAATAAGAAAAATAGTTGTTCATTGGCACATTTTTTTTTCTGTAATAAACTTAATCTGCTTTCTTTTCTTTTCCATTTCAATGCCTACTATTAGCTCACACTCTATATATATTTATTTATTTACCTTGGTGGAATTTTCAATCGTTAATAAAATACATTTAAAGCGCTCAATTGAGCTGAAATTTTGCACACATGATTATTTTCGATGACAATACAATAATTTAATTATAATTAATGAAATTTAATGGATTAAAACTAATTATTTAAAGAATTACAAATACACATACACACACACAGCCACGTTGGCATCATTTTTGGCGACTTGTGTCAAAACTTGAAAAGGTTTGTTTTTTTTTTCTCACTTTTTAAAGCATTCAGTTGAACTGAAATTTTATATACACGATTGTTTTGGATGACAATACGATGCTTTAATGATAATTAATAAGAATTAATTACCACTTAATGTTCTGATTCTGTCCTATGTATATACATATTTATATTAATTGTAATTATTTAATAAAAAGTAGCTAAAATAAAATTTATTTTGATCTAAGTAGGAATTGACTTAAATTTTTTTTTGTATTACTTGTTTTTTATATCTTTTTAAAATCCATCTGTGTCTTAACAATGAATTTTTATTACAAAGCAGAATATATTTATGATTCTGCGAGAAATAAGTTTATACATGCACATAGTTTCATGATGCCTTTTTTGCAATGCACTTAAAGCAATTAATTAATTGAGACAAAGAATATCCTCTCAAGAAGCTTTAATAGGCATCACTCCATCGGTCTTTTCATCATTTCTCTTCTCGGTAAGAAAGTGATTGGTAGAAAAAAATATGAAACACACAGAGCTCTACTTAAGTTCCCATGAAGATGTATATTTATGTCTCCCCTGTGGTAACGATGAAGCATCGAATATCACTAGCTTAATTTAGCAAATTAAATAAATATTCTCAGAAGAGTAAGACGAATCTTAAATATCGTGTCGTATTGTAAATGGTGTCTACATACTACTTTAAATAAATGGACAGATACAAAATAAATATATATTAATTCTTTTTTTATAAAATTTGCCAACATACAATAAACAAAATTTATTTTAATAAATATCATTCGTAGTCAGCTGAAAATGTATCGGTAATGTATATAATAAATCAAAATAAAATTTAAATATTTTTTGGAGAACATTTAGAGCAGGGTTTAAGGGAACCATGGATCAACGTGCCATTTTTTCTAAAAAAGTGTTTTAATGAGGTATAGACATGCCGTCAAATTTTTTAATTTTGGATTATTGTAAAATAATAAAAACTAAATATTAACAACACAAAATTATTTATTTACTACAAAAAAAACTTTTTACTGTATAGTGGAAAGGGGTTTTAGTTATGGGGTAAAAATTAAAGTAAACACAAAGTTTTGTTCTGTTGTTGTAGATTGACGGGTAAAAAACATATTTATTAACTTTTTTTTGCTGTGGTTCATTTTTTTTGAAAAGAGGATTTGTGTTTTTGTTTCAAAATGCCTTTTTTACAGACGATGTATTGCATACCCACTATTGCAGAACAAAAAACACCCCACCGCTTTGTCGCCTTTATTTAATTAGGATATTTCTGTAGATTCCCCCAAATTTGAAATTCTCCTACCCCTTATTTATTTTGCACTTTTTTTGTTTTTTTGGCTAAACCCAAAAACGTTAAATAAAAATTAAAAATTGTATATAAACAAAATAAATTTTTAAAAATACATCTTTTGCCCAGTGAAAACGTAGATGAACTTCGCATCATAAGCAATTGTAGTCCACGACGTAATTAAGAGAAGGCAATGAAAAACGAGTGTGCTCCCCGCGACCAATCACTTGCGTTTGTTCGTAATACATCTTAGTTAACTTTGTTATTTTGAAATAAAATGCAAACCATTTTGATTACTGGCGTGCCCAAAATATTGTATCGCGTGCCATCAATGGCACGCGTGTCACTGGTTCGCCATCCCTGATTTAGAGCATTTATGTATTTCGAATTCACTCAAAATTTTCTTTTTCGATTCCTGTTGTTAGCTCGCACAATCTCTATATATTTATATATTTGTATATTGTTTTATTTATCTCGGTGGAATTTTCAATCGTTAATAAAATACATTTTAAAGCGCTCATTTGAGCTGAAATTTTATATACATGATTATTTTGGATGACAATACAATAATTTAATTATAATTAATAAAAATTAATTGATTAAAACTAATTATTCAAAGGATTACAAATACAGCCTCATTGGCATCATTTTTGGTGACTTAGCGACCCTTTTGGCGACTTATGTCAAAACATTTTAAAGGTTTTTTTTCTCACGTTTTAAAGCAATGAGTTGAACTGTGTGAAATTTTATATACATGATTCTCTTGGATGACAATACACTTTAATGGTTATTAATAAAAATAAGTGACCACTTAATGTTGTGATTCTGTCCTATGTATATACATATTTATATTAATTGTAACTGTTTAATAAAAAGTAGCTAAAATAAAATTTTTCTTTTTTGATCTAAGTAGAAATCGACTTAATTTTTATTACTTGTTCTAGCTGAGGACAATAGAGTGCCGTGTAACAGTGTTAAACAATGCCACGCGTCACGTCCCAAAAGGTCTATGCGTAGATGGAGGACTTCCCGAACCAGCAGCTGTACGCTCCTGCCAGCTCGATCCTTGTCCGGAATGGGTCACTGGAGATTGGTCAGAGGTGATTTTCTTTTCTCTTTCTTTAGGATGGTTCATTTTATACTCTTGAAAAAGACTCAAATAGTTCTGTAATTAAAGAAAAAAGAATTCATTAGTTTTATAATAATTGTTCTTGCTTTAATAATTAAAGATTAAAATTAACAACAGAGATATTAATTTAAATTTAAACCTAGCACATAGCATAATATGAAAAAAGTTCGGAAAGTAAATGTAGTCACTTTTTGTCAAGCAAAAACTTTATTGCCAAAAAAAATTACTTCAGGGACTATACACCATGCTCTACTTTTGACACAGTCGCTACTGTCAATGAGACATAGCGTACAATCAGTTTGAAGTAACCACTCTGGTAAAAACCGGTACCCTGCGATACCAGGAATTGTCGCGTAAAATAAAGCACAAGGAATCGAATAAGGTTTAGGACTAAAGCAACTTTCAATGCGGAGACAAGTGGACGCCCAATGGGTGTAATGTTGTTTTCCTTCGTGAATGGGGAAGGATGTCCAATTTGACGATCTTCCACAATCTGCCTTCCAACTCTAAACATCTAACACCAGCAACCAACTATTTAACGAGACATGACCTCTTTCCCATTCACTGTTAGGTAGGCGTTCATGTACGATGGACACACTAGTTCCATGTGGCCATTTATATCGCATAGCATCACTTACTTCCATTACGACCACGCTGTTAGGAAGCGTTTGCCAGCCATCGTAATTTGTACTCGAAAAACCTTGGGCGTGCCGGTCTGCTGCTGCTTTCTCTTCGATACTCTGCACATTCGTCATTACTCCTACATTGAAGCTTCTTCCATCATTGAAGCAACAACAGATGTAATTTCTCTTTTTTAAAAAAAAATGACGCAACTTATTTTTGGAACGACCCTCGTAGTTCTACGATTAATATCAAATTAATATTTTATATTAATATTCCCAAAAAGTATCACTTGATATCCTGATAAATATTAGAGTTACAAGATTATGATATTTGGCAATATTAAAAGGCAACATTTGACAATAACTACAGATTATGATGAATTCTAAACTGTATTCAATGCTGAGTAGCATTTAAATTCGAATGTACATATATCGATTTGAAATATAGCATATTTATCCATTATTCTTGCAGTTTTCCTCAAATCTTTGTTTGATGTGAATAAATGTTTGTGTGGAAAATCCTAATTTTTTCTATAAAATTTTTTATTATTATTCCTCTCCTTGAAGATTCATTATTGTTCTCTTTTCTTAATTTCATTTTTCTACATTGTCAGGTTTATCATCCACGTGGAAGAAATAGGCTTAACTTTTTAACATGGCTCTATTTTTTCTTTGTTCTATTATGTCGAACATTTCTGCTGTACGGGGAAGAGTTGGATCCATAAAGCATTGCTAACCCTAAATCGCTGGACTAATTCAGCGACAGCTTTAGAAATCATAATAGGTCTCCAGTTTAGACCAAAGACTTTTTTGTATCTACATCTGTTGTGTCTTGTGAACTCCAATTTCTTCCTTCTTTAGCATTGTAGGTTCTAGAACGTTTTAACTTTTATTTTATTATACTATATATATATATATATATATATAAATGACATGTTTCGATCCAGAATCAGACTTAATTTTAAAAAGGAACTTTATTCAATGAATTCTCGACATCATATGATGATAAGAAGCAGAGAGAAAAAAGAACGCGAGAGTGAAATCTAAGTATTTTACCACTTACGCCAGCTGTGTGAAGTATCTCATATTTTATGTTATTTACTTGAAAGTTAATGCTGACATATAGAGCTATTAAATATAGTGATCTGGGATCAAAAATTTTAGTGCTTAGGTCATATGTTTCGGAGAAATAATTGGGTGATTAATTTAATACTTGAAGATGTAATGAAAAATAAAAGTTAAGTGCTATATAAGGAATTTAATTTTAAATCTAATATAATTATCCTTTCATATTTATATATATATTTTAAAGATAGTTCTACATAGATAAATCCGTTAGCATTTTTTTCCCAACTAAATAGTTATTTTTCTTAAAGTGTTAAATATTTTTTAAGAAAAACTAATTCCATTGAAACACTTATTTGGAATTGTTCTTATAAGTGTTCGATAATTTTACCTAAATTATAAAAATTTCATTTCTGACCCTCCATGATTTAATGCCTCAAGGTATAATATGACGAAATATCAAAATTAACTTGGTAAACTTTCTATTTTAATCACATTAATTATTGTTATGAAATTATTTGATAACTGAGGATAAAATGGTCAGCAAAAAGTTATCTGAATATATTTCTATCGCTATAGAAACCTCTCTCATATACTTGTTAATTTTTCTTCTACTTGCAGTGCAGTACTAAAAATTGTTTATTAACTTGGTAAACATTCTATTTTAATCACATTAATTATTGTTATGAAATTATTTGATAACTGAGGATAAAATTGAGTTGTAAAAGTTATCTGAATATATTTCTATCGCTATAGAAACCTCTCTCATATACTTGTTAATTTTTCTTCTACTTGCAGTGCAGTACTAAAAATTGCTTATCTTGGAACACGGCCTATCAAAAGCGAAGCATATTCTGCGAGTTGGCGAACAGAACAATAACTCCCAGTCACTGCGACAATAGAAAACGACCCACCAGAAAACGAGAATGTTTTAATGCGAATTGCAAAGGTTTGTGGAAAGAGGGACAATGGTCAGAGGTATTTTATGATTTATCTTTTTAATAACAAAAAGAAAGGGGTTTTTAATGTTATTAATTTTTTTTAATAAATTTCGGTATAATTTGCCTATTTCTGAAGAACATAGCATGTGATATACACTTTTTTTTAAGACATCTGAGGGATACGTTTGGGTTCTGAAATATCCAAAGTTTAATTTCAAATATTGAATTGATTATTTTGATATTACATACCAGAGATGTATTTAATAAACAAATTAACTTTACGATACAATTTGGAACGGCACTAGGCAAATTAAATACGGTACTAGGGATTTATTCCTTTTTCTCGAAATGAATTTTTCGTGTAAAACTTCTGTAGTAAATCCATTAGAGATTTATAAATATCTCATCATAATAATTATTAATAATTTAATTAATAGTTTTTATGAATAATTCTTACAAATATCTTTATACATAAAAGCAGAAAAGAAACATATCAACACATAAGAATTAAAGTCCAAAAAGTATCCTTGTTTAAATTTGGAACTCTCCTTTCCTTGTTTATTCACCCTTTTAATGCCGAAAAGATCGGCACAAGATGAATCCACTGAAAATGGATATCATGGTGCAGCAGTATAAATTTCAACATGTTAAAAGATGAGGAAACAAGTCACTACCCTCCAAGTAGGCAGCCCGGGTCGTAAGGCCCAAAAAACATAATTTATAATGTAGTCTAGAAGTCGGTTTCTAATACTCTGCTTCCTTCTGTAATTTCAGAGGATCTCTTTAAAAAGTGTTAAAACTTTTAATATAGGACAATATAAACCTTAAAATCAAATCAACTGAACGATTTACGAAGTGATAAGTTTATCAGCGTGAAGTTCTGGAAAATAATTCGAGGGGTAGTCTTTGTAAAAAACAAAGTTTATGTAGATAAAAACCCTCATTGTCATCAATCATATGTACAATATTTGAAGGAAGTTTTGATCGAGACATAAAACAATTTCCACATTGAAATAATTGTTGAAATTTTTCATTAAATTAAGTTCTCTGTCTTTACAGTGTACCGCCACTTGCGGAAACAAAGGTTTTCGTAGCCGCAGAGTCCAATGTGTGTGGCATGGCACGGAGGAAGTGGCGCCCCCAAGTGCATGCAAAGGTTCACCATCACCTTCAACAATGCCGTGTGGTAGGAATCCCTGCAAAGATGGTAAATAAATTTTACGCTGAAGGATTTTCTGTGTGTCTCGAAATTACAATATTCTCAAGCATCTTAAAATAAATATTGTAACTACCCCGAACTTGCATGATAGGTACCTTGACAACCTTGTAGGCAAAAGTATGATTTCGCATATAAATTATTTTTAGTTGGAGTCGGAAATGAAAAAATAATAATAATTTAGGGCGAGAAAAAGGTTTAATAAAATCTTTTAGCACGCTGGAATGAATGGATAGATCATTAGATGAAATTTATTCACCTCAGGGCGAAATACAGTTTATTTACTGTACACAGGTACATTTATGCAGTTCTAGGATAAATATATAAAATTATAGGAACACGTGGGGAAGGACTTCCCGCGCGATGCGTACACCAGAAAATCCACCGTCTTAATCAATCAACTCCCGGTTTCCCACCAGGGGAACTAAACTAGTACTCTGTCTGGTGGCGCCATCTAGCGGGCATTACAATAAATAAATAATAAATATTACCATTTGTTACAATCTTAGATAACACAAATGCATAACCACAAACTGAAATTATTTTGATGTAGAGGATTTCACAAAATCTAACAAAGTAGCTTGCAGGCTCAAAGATTTTTTATCTCCTGCAAAATTTCCTCGTAGCATGCTAATAATTTTTTTTTATTCCTTGTTTCTTGAAAAAATACGCGATCATTTTTTTGGAGTTTATATTTTCTAAAATTTGTGTGTGTGTTTGTGTAATCATTTTTCAATTAAACTAGAGTTTTCTGTTAAATTCCCAACTGCCATTCAATCTTTTGATTGTACTGGGTCTAAAGTACGTTTTTTAATGTTTTGATCTTGCTCATGCATTTTTATGAGCTCATCAATTGTCTGTTTCTGCTTGTGGGAATTCATGAGCTAGTTTGTAGAGTCTAATATAGGATAACTGTTTATATAAATTAATTTTTAATCAAAAATTTTTAAAGTGAATCTAAATCAAAATTTCAATTATTTTAAATATGAAATATACAGCAAAATAAAAAGTATTGCACCAATTATAAAACAAATATGATATTCAAAATTTCATAGTTTCATTTAATTTCTGTTTTTAATTTCCAAGTATAGAATTCTTTTTCTTCTTTCTCTCCCTACCCCCCCCCCTACTTTTTAACTTTTAAATATCAATATATTTTTTAATCAAATTATTTAAGTTTTAAATATATCAATTTATTTATTTAAATCAAATATTTTTAATCTGAATCTAAATCAGAATTTCAATTATTTTAAATATGAAATATGTAGCAAAATAAAAAGTATTGCACCAATTATAAAATAAATATGATATTCAAAATTTCATAGTTTCCTTTAATTTCTATTTTTTATTTCCAAGTATAGAATTCTTTTTCTTCTTTCTCACCCTACCCCCCACTCTTTAACTTTTAAATATATTTCTCTTTTATATCTCTTAAATTTTAATTTGCTCATAAAAAAGAGCCAAATTCTGAAAATTCAGGGAATTTTTTCAAAAATATTTTTATTTAATTGTTAACTATTTTTATGGAAGAGGAAAATATAATAGTCAGTTGGTACAATCATAATGCTAAGTAAACCAATAACTTAGAAAACATTCAAGAATGTGGTTTTATTTATTTATTTGCCTGTTTAATACACGTATGCCAAAAAACAAAACCTTACTTATTGTACATATACAGAACAGAATGAAGAGAGAAAAAATGGTTAAATCTGCAGAGAATTTGGGAGTATAAGAGTCTGAAATTATTACCCTCAGCTGCCGCATCTGGCATGGTTGTAACCCGGATAGGCATCGAGTCGAATTAGGCTTAAATGACTTATATTAAGTTATTCCATGGTATATTTCATGCCACACTTTATCAATCGTAGTGTTTGAAGAGTGGTAGTGGCTCAGTCTCCCAGCAACTCTTGAACAGATGCTTTTAGTGAGTGAAAATTTTGATGAAAACTTGCTGGTTAGGATAATAGTCGAACACCCTCTTGTCAGGGGTCTATCCACGAGCCTTCCACTAATCCTATTGGGGTAAATTTATTTATTTTAAATGTTGTTCTATTGAAAAATTTCTTCCGAAGAAACTCGGTTTATGCAAATGAAGGGTTATATTTAAGCATTGACTTTTAGGTATGCGAAATTAATTGTTAGTGGAAAGTAGTTGAGAGCTAGTCGAAATTAGTCGGTGAGTAAGTTTTGAATGATCAAAGATTGCGAATTGATGATTTAGTCAAGAAGATAGAGATTTAATAATAACGACCGGAGGGGTCTGGAACAACTAAGAACGGAATTACGTAAAGTAGACCGTAGACAAGTGAGATGTACCAAGAGTAAGTGAACTGAATTATAATCAGATATTAGGTACCTTTTTTGACGTGTAAATGCTCCTATACTTAGTAAAGGTGTGCATTTCCTACCCTGGGTTGTTAATTTAAGTGAAAGAATAAGTAATTAGAATTTGATGCTGAATATGGCTGATCTTTCTTCTAACCCTCAAACACCAACAGCATCGCGTTTATTACACTCTATATCGAGAGAGGTTAGGGTACAATTATATGGGTAATATATGTTTTACCTTGTTGAAATATTTTTTCTTACTTCAAAGCAATAACACTTTTGTTGAAAGATGACGTCTCCGAGGTCTCAAAAGTAGGGCACAGTCACCAGTTTTAAGATCTGAGAAATGTAACCCTGGCTGTTCAGATTAACGACGTCGCGAACAAGAAGTGTTTGTGTCGTGTACCCAATGTTTGCCCATAAAATCAAAACAGTTGCATGGTATGACCTGGTTTGATGACATCGTCATCATGCCGTATGATGATGATCGACATCATCATACGAAAAGACGTATCCGTATAATGATGCCTAATGCAAGCAGACCGCCTGCGTTCTCTTCGATGCATCCAGACATAGATACGTCCATCATGATGCTGCACGCAGAACAAAAAAATGACATTGTGTAACTTTTGTACCTGTACCAAAGCGGTCAAGTAAAAAATTCTAATTTGTACATCTAGAGATCTATAGAGAAGAGGGGAATCTATGTTTAATCTACTCGTATGGAATAACTGATTTTTATTTCTCATTTAATTGTATAAGAGTTGCCCAAATGAAAAAGTTCAACAAAAAGAATGATTGTATTGAAAATCAAAATAAATTGCACTGGAGGTTGTAACACAGGTCCCATCGTTTCGACAGCAGATCTATGTCTTCACTCTAGAAAGAACGTGGTTGATTCTGGAGAAAATCCTACCCAGCTTCCTTCACTTCATCGTCCAAAAAGAAGCGTAATACTCTCTTAAGAGGCTTTAAGGCCCAGAAGTCACAGGGTGACAATTCCGGACTGTACAGTGGGTGTTCTTAAATTCCCCAATGCTTTTTTAAAGTTGCATTGGTTTCACAGCAAACGTGTGAACTTACATTGTTATGGAGATCCGATATCGTTTGCTGCCCTATCGAAAACTTTTATACCAGCTTTTCTCCTACCTCCAACCTAAACAGTGCTCTCCATAGAATTGTCACTATTCGGCGATAGATATCCGCATTAAACTCACCTTTGCAATCAAAATCCAAACTCCCTCACGTTGTTCCGATCTGGACGCATCCTTATATGGCACTACTTTACTTTCAATTAATTTCCTCTATCACTAATAGATTTCAGTGTTACACATCATATGTGGTGTACACTTCCTACCATCCTTCGTGTCGCTGTTTGATGGCTCTGCTATAGCTGCTCTCATTCTGACGCAATCGCATATGTCCACTTTTCATTTGGGAAACCCTTATATAATACTAGCGGGTGTACCCATTCTTTGCAAGGAGGAATTGAAAAATTAAACAATACAGATTGAAGAATATACCCGAATACCAGTTTTTACTGAATTAATTTTACACGGAATTGCAAATTAAACAAAAAGAAAGCTTTTTGCACATCTCAGATGAACAAAAAAATCTGTTTGTTAAATTTTAAGTCTGTAGATCTAATAGCTGATAAAAAGAATTTTATCTATAACTCCCCGTAACTCTCTTGTGGAGTCGATTTTCGAAGAACCTTCCTAAGCTGACTCTGCTCAGCAAAATAACAGATTCTTACAAATTTTGTGTAATGAACGCTTAAAATAGTGGAAATAATTTATATCTGGAAGTATAATACGTTAATATTACTTTTTGTTTTATTTATTTTATGCTAAAATTTTAATCTGCTTCACACTCCGCCTATTCAAGCTTTTGTATTTCCTGGCGCCTGGCGTAGACAAAACAAAAAGGCAAAGTTTTGCTTCACACATAAAAGATAGACATGCTGTCGCAGGCTTTTTTGCAGATGGCAGAATTTTTTCTTACGTACTTGACAATTATCGTTATATTTCGGACACTTCACACAATATCTTTATAAATTATAGCCTATGTGTCATCCTGAAGTATAAGCTATATTGTAAAATTTCATTCAAATCCATTCAGTTGTTTTTGCGTGAAAAGGTAACAAACATCCATACATACAAACTTTCGCGTTTATAATATTAGTAAGGATTGCTTACAGTTCATGTGCTTCCTCACTTATTTAGGTTTCAGTTATCTTTTGTCATCCTTTATGCAGTTTTGTGAATGATTTGTACTGCCATATATATATAGATATTTATAGAGGTATATTATTTTTCTACACTTACAGAAGATGAAGAAGACTGTTATGATCAATCCACGTACTGCGATGTAGTGAAGGGGACGAAACTGTGCGAAGCAAGCCAGTTCAGACTTCAGTGCTGCGCTTCTTGTGGAATGCAGAAGTGAAAAGAAATCTAGTCCTATAACAGCATCTCCCACTGCCTATAAAGAGAAGTCTCCTAGATACTGCTCTTTAACTGTGCTTAACTAAACCTGCTACGCTCACTTATCCGAAACAACTTGTCTTATTCTTAGTCCCATAGTGTTATTCCAACAAATAATGAAATAAGACATTTAAGGTATCCGACTACGTTCGGAACCGTGTATTTGCAAAAGCGTATAAATGGATAATATTTATGATATTCGGAGTCACTTAGATTAGAAAACGTATATAAAATTGTTTTAAGAATAGTATTACAATAAAATATTATTTAAGTATAATAGTTTGACAGGAAATGAGCATAGAATGACCGATTTTCAAAACATTCTCTTTTTATGAAAATTGCTTCTATTCTAATAATATTTTGCCTGTATATAGCTCAGACTTCTCTGTACAGAGGCTGAACTAGAACTTTTGAACTATACAACTTAGAAGTGGATTTATCCATATTTTACGACAACAGAAGGGAGAAATTTTAAGAAAAAAACGCGGATAATTATATTTCGGTGGGTGGTAACTCTGAAAATAATGTGAATTTTTCAAGATTCCTAGTTCAAACTCTCTGGAGAAGTCTTTACTTTATATAAACAAAATATTATTATTATAGAAACATTTTTTTATAAAAGGAGAACATTTTGAAAAAAAGTTATTCTAAGTTAGTTTTTTGCCAAAAAAATTGTATTTAAATAATATTTTTTTTGTCATAATGTTTTTAAAGACCATTTTATGCATGTATCACAATCTAAGTGACACTAAATATCATGAAAATTATCCATTTATGCGACTTTTTAAAATCACGGTTCCGAACGTAGTCGGATACCTTAAAAAAAGATCAAATGTAATCGCGTTATGAACAAATTAATCATATAAGTTTTCTTTCATGCTTAATTCTGATAAAATATTCAAGTAATCCTGCATTTTAGCTCGTAGCAGATAATATTTCTAAGGTTTATGGAGTTTAAAACTTTAAAACAATTCTCTCGTGGATTAAAATATTCAATCTGCAATCAATATTTTTGTATTTCTGAAACTCTAGTTAAATATTTATTTGTTAATTTTTGATTATGTATTATATTAATATCTTAGTATTACGCTTGGATATAAAAATAATTACTCTCCAGATTCAAGAAAAATAAAATCTTCAGCTTACATTAAATTTATTTTAGATGTGTACTTTCTAGGAAAAAGTATGCCTTGATACTCGTATAATATATTTTAAAACAGTCGCTTAATAGGTAAATTGTAAGGGCAGATGAAGGAAATTACCTAAACTATGAAATACCACGACTCAGAATCTTGAAAAACAATTTTGAGTTTATAGTTAGTATTATTATCGAATCATTGACGTAATTAATGATATTTTTTGTCATAAAATATTTTGATGAAATAATATTTCTTACAAGAATAATATTATAAGGGAAATATATTTACTTATACCAACCGTTTTAAATCTAGTTTCAAATCAGAAAAATAATATTTTTCAGAAGCTTTTCGAAAATTCTAATTCTTTTAAGATGGTTAATTTAATTTTTTTTTCTCTTTCAAAGAACAGCCCTTGACATTTTTTACGACCAGAAAATAGTCAAATCTATTTAAACAGAATATAACCCCATTAAGTATAAAATCGCTCAAATTTTAAACTACTTTTAAATTTGCTAAAGCCATTAAATTTCATTCCAGCCTTAAAACATAATTTTATTTGTTTTAACTCCACAGCTATGAAAAAAAATCGATTAAGTAAGTTGCATATTCAGCATTGCCTAATTTTAAAAAATTTGAAAGTTTTTTATCTCGGCTTTTAATATCTGTTCTATTCCATCTATAGATTAATTTACATCGTTAGGCTTTGCATAATCTTGCTCAATAAAAAAAAAATCACTGTGGTTTCCAAATTATAATTGCTGCCATTTACTGTATTCTATGGACATTAATACTAACAAAATTCTATGAATTATAAAAGAATCATATTTTTTTCTTTCTGAAACAGAAAGCAGCAATAAATAAAGTGATGTAATAGCTTATACAGAAGAATAATGATGAAACACTTAAAGTGTTAGACTAGTAACGCTTATATATTAGAGGTATTCTTTACTAGAAAATACAGTGATATTACGGGTCAATATTCAAAACATCTTGGGACTAATTTAACAAAGATCCTTAAGGGAAAAAAAACGTAACAGCGTAATTTTTAATATATAAAAAAATTAAGCTATCCTTTACGAAGAAAGTATGTTGGTCTTACCTAAGGCATATGTTAAAATTAATCTTTTGGGAACAAATTAGGTTCATACTCAAAAAAAATGAGTTTGGTATACACCAGTGATTCCCAAAGTGGTCTATATTGACCTCCAGGGTCTATGACTACGTGCAAGGGGTCTACGTCCACCGAAAAAATAACTTGGGTGTCTATGAGGTGTAAATGGGGGTCTACGATAGTGGTTATTAAACCAGATCGTTACTTTAATTTTAAAAGAAAATTTAATCCTATGGAAGCTAGATTTTACCTATTTAACAGATTTATTTACTAAATTTAATAAGGTTAATATATGCAGTTGCAAAATGACAGCATAAATTTTACTAAAACAAGAATTATTATTTTAGCGTTTCTTGCCAGAATCAAGCTAAAGGATTATATTATTGGACGTCGCGAAGTTTAACAGTTTCTCAAGTGACCACACACAGACAATCTGTCAGGAAAATGACATTTTAAGCCTCATTGAAAAAAATGTTATAATACAAGAGGATCTGATCGGAATAAGCAGTAACGGTGATCATCAGTAAAGTTTAGAAACGGATGTCAGCAATTTTGGCTTTAAAATACACACACACACATACCTGTTATTTATCCTGAATTATGGAGTATTGTGAGAAAGTGTGTGTGTTTTTAAATTGCTTTTTCTAGTGAGAAGAAGTTTTAGCGTGGTTTTAATCTCTAAAATAAAAAAAATAATAATAAAAAAAGACTGGACACACTACTAACCGAGGAGATTTAGAGTTAAACCTGACAAGATTGATGCCACATGTTGAAAAATTGGAGCACCAGATTCATCCCTCCCATAATAAACATTTGTTTGTTTATAAGTTACTTTATATAACACTTGTTCTATGTATTAATTTAATTCAATTAACATGTGTTTCTTAAGTTTTAAACGCCATGCTTCATTACAGTTATAAATTTAAATCTTTTAAAGTAAGTAGTTCTATACCAGTTGTCAAAAAGACATTTAAGTTGATAAATTTGCAAAAATTCAATTTTAAGTAAGCAGAAGTCTACGTAACACAAAAAAATCTGGCAAGGGTTGGAGACAAAAGGTTTGGGAACCTCTGGTGTATAACTTCTTACGTTATATAATAACAAAAACAGAAAGGATTACATAAGTGGGAAAAAATACCAAAAAATCAGTAATGGTAAAGCTATAATAGCAAGTTAGTGGTAAGAAAAAGCAATATTTGTCAAAAGGAAACCTATTTTGAACATTAAAATATTAATTTTATTTTCTTATCTAATTTTCCATTGATGAATTTCAACTGAAGTCTTTTGTTTCTTAAAGTCCATGAAATCCTAGAAATGTATAAATCCATTATACGTGAATGTATATTATTGCATGTGTATATGTATTTATCCTATAATAGATTCAAAAATTTGCTATTAAAATACCTTAAATAAATTTTAGGGTAAAATTAAGGAAAAAAACATCTGATTCATTCTGATGAAAATCATTTTAACATGTATGTCTCATTAATAAAATAATTTATTCTGATCTTTGTATTTTTTCCTCCGTTAAATCCGCACATTTGAAATATTGAAAGTTTGATAGTCACAGAAATACTTTTTTCGTATCGTGAATAATGCTAAAAAATGTACTCCAAACCTGATTTAGAGTTATGATTTATCTGACGAGTTTAACAAACAGTGTAAATTACGCTCCCAAAACACGCACACATCCTTATATATTATTTGTTTTATAAATTACTGTGAAAATTCAATTAATTGCAATGCGCCATCAAAAATATAAGGATTGCCCGAATGAAAAGTGGACAAGTTGAATAAAAAGAATAACTTTATTAAATCAAAATAAATCGCCATGGGCGTTATAACACAGATCTCATCGTATCGACAGTAGGTCTGTGCCTTCGCTATAGAAATATCCGTTGTTGATTCTTGAGGAAGTCTTGCACATGCTTAATTCACCTCATCGTCCGAATGGAAACGTAATGCTTTCTTAAGTGGAAGGCTTAATGGTGACAAATCCCTACTGTACGGTGGGTGTACAACACTTTTCAATGGAATTTTTTCAAGGCTGTCTGGGTTCAATGGGAGAATTTAACAGATCTCATTTACTATATTCTTTAGGATGGCGGGTAGTCGAATGAAGGGAAATGAAATTGGCATTGGCAGATAGATTTCTTAATATATCTCGTATGTGTTTCAAAGCCTCTGATATCAATTTAAATCCAAGAATTCAACATCAAGAAGTCTTCTTTCACGTCGCCCACGGAGTACAGTTAGCTGGACAAGATCATTTCCTTGATCTTTCAGCATGAAACAGGAAGGACATTTCTGTACCTTACTACATTTCAGATAATTTTACAAGGACAATAACTATCACTACTATAGGAAGGTGTCTTCACAATCAAGAGCTCTATGCAAGAAAACCCGTGGTATGCATCCCTGCTAATCGACGTAGAAGTGTCCCTTTATGTTATGAAAAAGAAAACGTTAATGGGTTTCTATACTGTTTTATACGAGTCCATGTTTATTTTGGAGAATAATTCAGGCTGTGTACTGTTCTGGAGAAAATAAAGCACTAGAAATTGCTAATACAACATTGCTGAGCATCACAGTTATAAAAGATATGGAATCATAGTTTCATCTGTTACCTTTCTGGGAAACCACGCCGAAGTGCATATGCTTCATGAAGGAACAGTTACTACAGTGAAATATCGGAACAAGAGCTTTACTCTAATTGCCACGCCGTATCCTGGTACTGTTATTGATGGATTCTTTCGAATAAAGAGAATAAAGCTCAACCACAGAGCTAAGTTAATTAATAAATATCTTAAGGATTAAGTTTGCAAGGAATGCAATGTTGAGCTTTATCACAGAGCGTTACTCCGATACAGCAGTTTTGGAGCTACCTCCATCCAACAGGTGGTTGATTTAAGATCTCTCCTAGTCGTTAAATGAGCTGAAGCAAGCGTTGTTCCAATTAGGGTGTTGCTACCAATTCCTGTATTTGACAACAATTGATAATGTGAAAAGTCGATACCGTTAATACATTACAAATAGAGAAGAGTACATTCCTTATTAAAACCTAATGTTTTTACCCAACAAATTTGTCACCAAAGTGAATCATACTTGATGTTAAAATTTAGTAAAGATAACTGATTAAAGCACAGCTCTTTCAAATGCTGCATTTATTTGCAAATTGGTATGGTGGTTATGACACTCGGCTTTTAATAGAGTGGACTTGGGTTCGAATCCCGAATAAGGCATGAATCTTCGGGAAAAGAAGTCGGACTTTCGCCTGAAATTGATTCCCGTCTCGAATGAAAGGTAGCGAACCTCTTCCGTTCTATGCTAGGATCATCGTTTGTAATAAAATCTATGTTCTTCTTGTATGTTTTCTGTTTATCTATCTCTCGTCTTCCTTATGTATCTCAGGATGAAGCGCACGACAACAACATTTGCCAATTGGATACAAAAGACTGGTTTTACTTAAGACTACTGTAAATTAAAATGAGACATTCAAACCTTTTAGATTAGAATTCTTATTCATAACACTAAATTTCCCATTTTGACTGCTTTTTTATTTCAATTAGAAAAACAATTACGTATATAATGACACAATTTCTCAGACTTTTTTAGAATACTTTTTTTTCCCGAGTGAAGTAAATTTTTTTATTGTTAATATTTACTAATAACTTGTTATATGACTGTAAATATAATATAAAAATGTTAAAAATTATTTTTTAAACAAATTTCTTTACACATTAGTTATTCTTTCACAATGCGGTCATTTTGACTGCTTTGGGGCAATATAGGTATATACTAAATTTCAGTCTTTCTAGTGTTAAATAGAAATTTTGTGCAGTGAGATTAATAACATATTTCGCCTTCGAAAGAATTTAAAAAGTAATAAATCATTTTTAAAATTGTTTATTGGAATCAATAGAGTCGAAATCCGCCAAGATTTTGCTAGAGTGCGCTGATGTGTTGTCGTGTTATGGTTGCGAGTTCATAGTTCTAATATTAGTCCTTTTATTTCAGTTTTGAAATATTTATCATTACGACGCGAACACACACAACATTAAATATTCAGTTAAAAATTTCTATTTTATGCATAGGCACACCGTCCATTTTGGGGCTCCGCAATCGGCCCAAATTGTTTACATACTGATTGAATTCCCCATCGGTTAGGGAAGGTTCACGCATAATTCCCTCTAGAGAAATATGTCATCACAGATGCTTCATGAATTTCTGTAAAATACACCTGTATTAAACGCAAAACCCATTATAATATACCAGGTGTATGCATATCAAATGAGACGATTGCTAACAGATGTCGCCACGCATATATGCAAACAATACGAAACCCTGACACATGATTTTTTTTATAGTTTGTCCTTTGATACTCATGTTTAGCTTACATTTGGACGAGTTTCAGCGGGCATTGTATTTTTTTACTGTGTTGAAAATGTCGAATTTTATGCCTTCCGACCACGATTTGCGGACAACATTAATTTTTTGATACCATCTGAAGAAAAATGCTGCCGAATCGCATCAAATGCTTGTAGAAGCATACAGTGGCAATGCTCTGAGCCGTGCGCAGTGCTACAGGTGGTTCGAAAAGTTTCAAAATGGTGGTTTCGATGCGAGAAACGAGGAGCGTGGCAGACCAGCAAAAAAATTTGAAGATGATGGCCAAATGCAAGAACATCTTGCAGAACGATTGAATGTTGACCAGAGCACTGTTTCCCGTCGTCTCAAAGCAATGGGCAAGATAATAAAGGTCGGTAGATGGGTACCACACGAGCTCACGGACCGTCAGTAGGAAAACCGAAAAATCGTGTGCGAAAAGTTGCTTGCCCGCTACAAACGCAAGTCATATCTCCATTGTATTATGACTGGCGATAAAAAATGGGTTTATTTTGAGAATCCCAAGAGTAATCGATCATGTGTTGACCCCGGACTGCCATCCAAATCGACCGCAAGGCTGAATCGCT
The DNA here is from genome assembly GCA_019973955.1 of Trichonephila inaurata madagascariensis. Taxonomy (NCBI): domain Eukaryota; kingdom Metazoa; phylum Arthropoda; class Arachnida; order Araneae; family Nephilidae; genus Trichonephila; species Trichonephila inaurata. The sequence goes on from BMAV01022357.1 coordinate 37,135, forward strand.
TCGGCCGAAAGACAATGCTGTTAATTTTCTGGGATCAGGAGGGACCAATCCATTATGAGCTTCTCAAACCCGGCGAAACCATTAATACTGATCGCTACAAGCAATAATTACTTAATTTGAAAGGTTCTTTACTTGAAAATCGCGAGCAATACAAGAAACGGCAGCACAAAGTGATTTTCCTTGATGACAACGCTCCTAGCTACCGTGCTAAGCCGACCAAGGACCTCGTTAAGGCGCTCGGCTGGGAGCCCTTAGCGCATGCGGCTTATTCACTATACTTGGCTCCTTCCGATTACTACCTATTTGCAGCATTGGGACACGCATTGGCTGACCAGTGTTTCACTTCTTACGAAAACGTCAAATCTTGGCTTGATGACTGGCTGGCCTCAAAAGACCAATAATTTTTTTTGGCGTGGTATTCACAAATTACCTGAAGGATGGGGGAAATGTGTAGCTAGCGATGGATATTATTTCGAATAAAGAAATATTAACAGTTTTCGTAAATTTATTCTGTTTCTTTTTAAAATAATCGTCTTATTTCATTTGAATACACCTGGTATTAGCCTTGCTATTATAACGAAGTAAAAACTAATTCAAGCTTCAGTGATTATGATATCTGTTAATCGGACAAAAAAAGATGGTACTAAAGAAATACCTTGTTCAAAAGCTGTCGCTACATATAACGATGTCATAGGAAGGGATACCAAATAAGAAGATTTTTAAAATGGTGGCATCGTACCTTTTATTTTCTTATTGATCTTGCCATCATAAATAGTTTCATACTGTGGCAAGTGAACAAAAGAAACTAAAGCTTAGGCCAGCTAGCATTCCATATAGCATTAGCTCGTCAGCGAAGAGACAGATATTCTTCGAGAAAAAGGAAAGGACGTCCTGCAAGCTTCCAAACAAAGAAGAGTGTTGTTCTGGATGATGTGCGCTTAGACAGTGTGGAAAATTATATACCAAAGATGGTTTCCAACATTAGACGATGTAGGAAATATAGCAGAAAGGGTCAAGAAAAAGAGGATCCGATACATGTGTGAAGAATTTGATATCCCCTTGTGCATTGCAACATGTTTCTCATCTTTTCATGGCAAATAATCACCATTAAATGTAATTTTCTTTATGACGATGAATGGTTCCTTCGGAAGTATTCTTCCCACCCCAAAACAAATATAAACATAATATTCGGCAAAAAAATACATTTCCTTAAATGCTATTGTTTAATTGTTAACAAAACATAATAAACTGCGAGAAATTTAAAGGAGAAATAAATGGCCCACGAAAGGGTCAAAGCTCTCTGGGCTCATGTAAAACCTCTTCTTAATATTCGTTTTAGATAATTATAGTCCTCAAACTTGTCTTCCAAAACCTCTACCTCAGGGGTGGGCAGAATTTTTCAGGGTACGCGAGCTACTTCTAATTTTTCAAGGTGATGCGGCCCACTCAGTGTCAGTGGCGAACACAAGAGGGAGCGGAGGGTCCACCGAGCCGCACCTTCCCCATAGCCCTTGATTTCTTTCCTGATTGATTATAATCCTTTGTATATAGTACATAAAGTTTAATTAAGTATTTTTTATTAAAAATTTTCTTATCAATTAATGCTAATTATTTATTTAGTAATTTATTTTTTACATTTTTTCCCCCCGATAATCCGCAAAATCAAAAAAATATATGCTATTGGGGTATGATACGATAATGGTAGACTTTCGAACCTCGCCCCCCTTGAAAAATTCTTGTGTGCTCCCCTGACCAGTGTCATAGGTGTGGTGAGGTAAGGAAAAGGGGTCTACAATATTTATTATAACTAAATAATATGTACGGAATATCTGTACTTACCTATACACAGAAATAAAATAATAAAAAAAAAACCGCGTTTAAAGCGAAATGCAAGATACAAATGTAATAATAACAGCCAGAAATAATAGCCATTATTTGATATTAATGCATTTATTATCAAACATTTCAAAGTACAATAAAAAAAAATAAAACATTTTCTTCTAAAGTTAGTTTTCGTTGTTATAGTCAGTAGAAGACTTAGTCCGCATACTGTCAGCCAATCTTGAATATTTCGATATACAATTAATGACGACTATTCTTTAAGCATTCACCCCAAAACGTCTTAATGGTCCACTGGTCGATCACGGTCGACTTAATACCCACCCTGGTTCTAGCTATTAGCTAAGCATTGTCGAAAAGCACAAATACCAAAAGATCCAATACCCAAATCTACTTCGACACGCTTAGCTTTTCTCTCAAATAAGCAAAAGAAAAGAACGATGCCTTATATTAAAAAAAACAATCTCTCATATTAAAATAAAAATTGGAACAATTATAATCAAATCGCTAACATTCATTTTCTACGTACCCGAATTCGTAGCTTTGAATCTGGATCTTTCTGTTTCTAACCGCAGTTTTTTCAATTCCTACTATAAGCTCACATTCTCTGTATATTTATTTATCTTAGTGGAATTTTCAATCGTTATAAAATGCATTTTAAAGTGCTCTATTGAACTGAAGTTTTATATACATAATTATTTTGGATGACAATACACAATTTAATTATAATTAATAAAAATTAATTGATTAAAACTAATTATTCAAATAATTACAAATACAGCCACGTTAGTATCATTTTTGGCGACTTAGTGACCATTTTGGCGACGTGACAAAACTTGAAAAGGTTTTTTCTCACATTTTAAAACACTCGTTTGAGCTGAAATTTTCTATACACTATTGTTTGGGGTAAAAATACGATAATTTAATCATAATTAATTAAAATTAATTGACCGAAACTAATTATTTAAAGAATTACAGATACAGCCACGTTGGTTTCATTTTTAGCTACTTGGGTCAAAAATTTAAAAGATTTTTTTTTCTCACGTTTTAAAGCATTTAGTTGAAATGAAATTTTATATACAGGATTGTTTTGAATGACAATACGATACTTTAATGATAATTAATAAAAATTAATTGCCCCTTAATGTTGTGATTCTGTCCTATGTATATACATATTTATATTAATTGTAACTACTTAATAAAAAGTAGCTAAAATAAAATTTTTCTTTGTTGATCTAAGTAGGAATTGACTAAAAAAAAACAAAAAAAAATTATATTACTTGTTTGTTTTGAATTCATGTTAATGTAATATAATTCCATTTGCTGTCTCGCTATTTTTTCCAACTCACATTCTTCCAAAAATAACAGATAATTGAGCTTTAACAAATTGTTCTTCATGCTCTTGGCATTTGTTTATGATATTCTTTAAATGGATCACAATTATTTTCTCCTAAGCCCTTTAATCCAACTCCTCAGCCAACAAAATTAAATCGTGTTTTTTAACTTTTCTCCAAAATGCCATTTTGAAATATTTTTAACTGCACTTCCGTAGCTAAACAAGCAATTGCAAAAAACTTCCCAGAAATGATGACGAAATAATGCTCATTAAATATATGTTTCATTAGAATAGATGCACAACACCTGTTATACTGACGTAACATTTGATGAAACTGTAAGTATTCAGTGAAATATTATTTCGAAATAATTATAAGCCATCGTAAAATGAACATACTTAAAATATCAGGATTTCCAACCATCAGTTTTTTTCTTTCCGGTTCAGCTAAAAATATATATATATATATCGGTTCAGTTCCGGTTTTCGCTCCGCCAAAAATAATAAATTTCGATTTAGTTCCAAATCAATAATTTTATTTTTTGTATACTCTTATTTATTCTAAAAATGTAATTCTATCATAAACAAGAAATGTAATTCTATAAAAATTTAGATTTTATTCTTTTTGTAATTGGGTACACTATATAAACTGATACAATTAACCAGCATGTACGATACGATCGGAGTGCATTGGTATTCTTACACCTTATCAAAATTGCATTTGACAATTAGGTTCATGACTCTGGTTTGTTTGTCTAAACAATCTATACCAGTGATGGCGAACCTATGATTCATGGATCAGGCACTGACCCGCGATTGCTGTACAACCATTTGTTTGCTTACGCAGATTTATTTGGATTTTCTCTAATTTGTGTGGATTATTTATATTCTATTTGTATTTTTTCAAGCACCTGCATTGACATAAAACGCTGTAACTGTCGCCTTCAGTTTTATCATTACAGTTCCAATGTATATGAAAGTATGTAGTATTTGAAATAAAGCAAAAGTGTTTACAAAATATCAAATAAAAGTATATAATTTTACTCACATTTTGTTTGTTGAAAAAAATTCGACAAACCAAAGCAAATAACCATATTTAAAGCACTTTCTTCGGATAAACTGCGCTTTTGTAAGGTTATGTTCCGTTATGTTTGTATAAAGAGACTTTCATAGCACTTGTATCGTCCCCTCTTTGTTTCGCCTTGTGAAGCGCCAATGGGGACCATGCGCATGTCTGTTATTCTCGATACTAGCAATTTTTGGCTCGTAATTGGCACGCCTGTACCAGTATTGAACCAGCCTGGTACCAGTTAGTACCAGTATTGAACTTAATAGCATCCATTTCGAACGCATATGAAAAATAATGTGTATTGATATGTATGTATATTAGGTATGGCAATACAAAATTTATACTCAAATTATTGTTTTCTAAATATAAATATTTTTATTTGTAGCCCTGTACTATGTCAGAGGTTAAAAAATTAAAATCAAGGCATACAAGTTCCAAGCTGTATCAAGCTGAATGGTTTGATTAATATTGTGTGATTGAAAGGAGTAAAATGGTTATATGTGTAATTTGTAATTAAAAGCGACTTCACGTACATATAATGTGAAAAGACATTTCGTGTGTGTGAAACGTTGCATTCTTATCTCGGCATGTCAACAGATGAAGAAAGAAACACGTATTTTTTTACAAAAGAAAAGAGAGAAGTTTTCTCAAACCAGTGTTTCAAAAAGTTTTTGGTTCCAAAAAATAGCATTACAGCTGCTAATTTCCAATTTGCCCATTGTAATGCTCGCCTCGAGAAACCGCTTACAGAAGGAGAATTTGTAAAGAAAGCGTCATTAGAATGTAGTCTAACATTGTTTGCTGATTTTAAAGAAAAACTCTTGATTATAAAGCGCATAAATGAGTTACGTATAAGTAGCAATATAATTAAAGATCGAGTAATAGAAATAGAAAAAAATTATATTTTCGCGTAAATGCAGAAGTATGAAAATATATAATGAAAGAAGAGTTAATAAAACTAATAAAGTTGAAAGGGAAGTGTACCGGTCTTGATATTTTTAAAGAATTTTTTATATTGTATTTAAAGAAAAGGATATTGACCTTCAGGAAATAGTTTCTGTAACAACAGACAGTGCACTTAGTATGGTACAGAAAAACATGGGATTTATTTAATATCTTAAGCAAAATATTGTTACAAATTTTGTGTAAATAGTGTAAATAATTTGTATTTGAGTGTTTAATGCATTTATATTACTCTGTTATGTTTATTGCATGTTAAAATTGTACCATTCACAAGCAATGCCGCCCCTTACGTTATAATGGCGATTCAATGAGAAGGCGAAATCTTGGCGGTAAAGCCAAGTTGGCATCATTTTTGGCGACCAAGTTGGCGACCATTTGGCGACAATTTTGGCGTCATTGGCGACCATGTTGGCGAGTTCGGAACCCTCTGGAATCCTAGAAAGTAGTGGATCTCTCCACTAATGTCACGAGTGGCTATATTTCTGGAAGTTTCTGTCGCGCCTAACCAGCGAGTAGTGAGAATTGTTTTGACTAGCGATTAGCTCGGCGGTGCTTGTGAATAATCTTTACTTACGTGTATTTTTAAACACTGGTTATTGTGTTTGATTGCTGTTGAAGGTGTGAAGACCTTTGGATATTTACTCTGTGAATATTGCTGCTGAATCCTGTATTTAAAGGATTGGATTTCTGATAATAAATTCGCATCGCTCTTGAAGAACTGTTTATTTTCTTTGTGACTGTTTTGCATAAAATCCCCGAACCCTCGGATCTACGTAACAATATTATATATTTCATATTATCTGATTGAATTTCTTTGTGTAATACACCAGCAAGTTTTATGAGCGAAGCATGGTTTAAAAATGTAATAAAAATAATCAACTTTATAAACGCAAGAGCTCCTTATAAATGGCAATTTGCACAATTCTTAGAGAAAATTGAATTGCTGTGTTCAGGGATTTTGACATACAACAATGTGCGATGGCTTAGTTTCGGTCAAGTCCTTAATCGTTTTGTAACGTTATTAGAAGAAATTAAGCTCTTTTTAATTGAAAAAGACAATAGTTTCTATAAATTACCCAATATACATTGGTAAAGTGATTTAATGCTTTTATGCGACATCACTCAGCATTTTAATGAACTGAATAAAAAAAATTTCAAGGGCATGGACTTATTGTTTTAACAATGTTTAAAAATATAAAAGTATTTATGACGAAACTTGGCATCTTTACTAAGGATTTGGAAATGAAAATTATGAAATATTTTCCTCAATTACAAAACATTTTCAAAACACAATAATTTTTAAAATCTCCGTTGACATTCAAGAAAATGCAATTAAAAAATATTTTATGATTATGCAGAAAATAAAACAAGCTTTTGAGGAGAGATTCAATCAATTTAAAAGTTTGGAAAATAATTTTACTTTATTTTATATCCATACAAAAAAAAAAAAACAGAATTTGAAGCAATGGAGCTAACCGAATTTATGTGGCTGTGGGTATCGATAATTTAGAAATAGAATTAGTTGAATTTCGAGCAGTGGTATGTGGAAAACAAAATTCGCGAAGACTTGATTTCTGAAGTAGAAGGAAAACTATGTGAAAGTAGTGCAGATAATATTGATCCCACAGTAAAAATTGAAAATATTATATTAAATGCATGGTATTCTTTACCAAATAATTTTATATCAATGAAAAAACTAGTTGATGCTCTTTTAACGATGTTTGGGTACACATATTCATGTGAAAAATTGTTTTCTTCAACGAACTTTGTATACTATTAAACATAAACTTATGACAGGGAATTAACTGCGAAATGCGTTAAACTGATGAATACAAAATATGAACCAAATATTAAAAAACTATTTGAAAATAAACAGTAACAGATTTCTCATTAAATACTTTGTAACCATTTTTGTTATACATATATGTGGGAATCCAACCGAAATCTTCCAAAAGGTCGGATGCTTCAGACAGCGGGGTTTTTATTGGCGTGGTGTCTAGGGGTTTTTAGGGTGTATTAGTTAATTTTGAAATAAAATATAGATGACACAGTTTAAGAAAGAAACTGGTTGAAAACTAAATAATTTATTATGAATTATAGAGGAGTACTTACATGGGGAATATTTCAAAAGAATAGGAAAGTTGGATAAGCATATTTCGGAAGAATAGGAAAGTTAGATCACATTACTTTAAGGAAGGCAATTGAGATTAAATAGAACTCATTATGGTGCTATTAAGACTTACTGCCTGGCGCGGACGAACGGCGCTGACGCGCGAAATACGACGTTGCTCTGACGGGTGTTAGTGGGCCTCTGTCGAAAAAGGTTGATGTCGGCGTTTTAAAAGGGACGCTAGATGGCGTTGATGTGGAATACTGTTTTGATTAGAATTGCCGACCTCGGTAAAGGGATATGATCTAACCTTTTACAAATGGGATATCCTACATATATATATGTTTATATATACCAATAAATAATATTTCATAATATATATTGTATGTAATCGTTACTCCTTGTTCATTCAAATACTTATTGCCATTTACATACAACTTAAGAATTTTTAACACCCTAAAAACTTTTAAATCATCAAACCACTCCCATTTTTAATCGTTAAGTTAATTGGATTTTAAAAAGGTTAGTTTTAAAAATACTCAGTTAAAAAATTTTAAACTTAACTCTGGTGAAAACAGGCATTAGTGATCCATGAGCTAGTACTAAAACAAGATATGCACAAAAGTTGACCCACGTCTCAATAAGGTTCGCCATCCCTGGTCTTTACAAACATTCGTGGATGATCGCATACTGAGATACAAAAAATATATCTCTGAAATTTTTCTTAAAAAATCATCTATACATGCTGAGACACGAAAAATATAACTCAGACTGATATTTTTCTTTAAAAAAAAATCATCTATACTCCTAGTTATGAAATCTGCCTTCTACAAGTAGTTTCATAAGCAAAACTGAAACAGTAAAGTATTAGTAAACATTAAAACAGGAAATCGCGAAGCAATGTACATGTAATGATGATAATTATACAAGGGGTGATCAAATGAAAAGGTACGAAACGACATAAAAATGAAACAGTTAAATATTTACATATTTCGCCATGGGAGAACGTAGCGAGACATCTCGGGATGCCATTGGAGCCTCTGACTGGGATCGGATCATGCGCAGGAGAGAGCAAAGGCTCTTATAAAAAGCGGCGTCCAAATGATGCGACAGTCCGTATGAGGACAGGATGGCGTTCACGTTGCAAAATTCGACGATTGAGGAGCAGCGAAGTGTCAATCCATTTTCTGACAGCGGAAGGTGAGAAACCGGCAGCTATTCATCGGCGGATGGTAACCGTTTACGGAGACAAATGTGTCTCTGGCAAGTCTGTCAGAAAATAGAGTGCCTGTTTTCGTGCAGGCCGTGAGAGTGTGGGTGATGACCAGAGACCAGGCCAGGCAAACACTGTCATCACGAGCGATCTCATAGACAAGGTGGACGACCTAGTGAGAAGTGATCGGCGTGTCACATTGCGAATGTTGGCGCTGAAGGTGGATGTCAGCTAGGGAACCGTGTTGCGATTTCGGAAGGTGTGTGCCGCTTGGGTTCCGAAGCAGCTCACCGACCAGCAAAAGAAACTGCGTATGGGACTAGCACTGCAACATATGTTTCGGTATCAGGAAGACCGTCACAGGTGATGAGACCTGGTGCCATCACTACGAGCCAGAGACAAAGCGGGACAGCATGCAGTGGAAGCATGCGTCGTCACCTCCCCCTAAAAAGTTCAGAGCCGTTAAGTCAGCACACAAAGTGTTGCTCACTGTCTTTTTCGAAGTTCAAGATCCGCTACTTGTGGAATTCCTCGAGCACAGAAAAAGCATTTACTCTGATGTGTACTGTGAGGCATTCCGACGCCTACGCAGCTCCATCAAGAACAAAAGACCGGGACTGCTCACGGAGGGTGTGGTTCTGCTCCATAATAGCGCGCGTCCACACGTCTCCAGAGTCACACAAATGGAACTGGACAAGTTCAAATGGGAAACGTTGGACCATCCGCCCTACAGTCCGGACATGTCACCCTGCGATTCCCATGTGTTTGGTCCACAGAAGAAACACCTGAAAGGGAAGCGCTTCAACTCGGGCGACGTACTCAAGGACACTGTGAAGCACTGGGTCTCGTCACAGCCACAGGAATTCTGGGAACAAGGAATCCTGCGGCTTGTTCATCAGTGGGATCGTTGTGCTCAGGCCTATGGTATATATTTTGAATAAAGTCTACATTTCTACCCACCGTGTCGTTTCGTACCTTTTCATTTGATCCCCCCTTGTATGATTGACGTTAAATTAAAAAATATTGATAAACTGGTTATACAGTTAAAAAAATGACTGAAGATATATCAAACCAAAATAAACGAATATTTTTTTCGGTTCAGTTCCGGTTTGAAACCCTGCTTAAAATATTAATAAAAAAAGAAATTTTACTCATATAACTGATTAGTCAAAAAAAACACTTTAAAAAATCCATATCCGTTAACATCTAATGATACTAAAAAAAAAATACAGCTTATAATAAATAGAAATATTAACACCTCTACCTTATTTTCAAATACCGGGAACACTAAGTAATAATTGCGTAATGATTTATTCCGAAAGCGGAAGTTCCTTATAAAAAAAATATATATTTTTCAGTAATATTTTTTCTGTTTAATCCAATAATAAAATTTTCCAACAATACACATGTGCAAGATGAAATTACATGAAAAATAACCTTATATATATAATTTCTTTTAACTGATTAATCTTTTCAATTAGAATTGTTATTCACTGACGTAAAGTTATTATTTCACATTTAAAAAAATATTATACACGAAGTATTGGGAATATATCAGATAACACACACATTTTCACACTAATTTTTCAATGACACAATGAGCTCAATCCATGTGACGTCATAATCACAGGATAGTGACAATCATGTGTTTCTAATCAAGTAATGCAAAAACTCATGTGACGCCATGGTTACACCGTAAAAGCAATCATGTGTTTCCATCTAATCAGTTCATTAGCTTCGTTATTGCACAACTTTTGCTCTTTGCAGAAACTTTCTCTTAAAAAGTACATAGTTGTCAACAATAACAACGCAGATAAGCCTTGAACTGGTTTTATTAGATCCTAACTCGCTGAGAGCGATAGAGTTCTAAACGTTTCCTCCAAGAAGTGCAACCTTTAACCCCCATTGCCCAGTACACTACAAATATCTTCGATATCCTCTTTACCCTCAGTGGAGTTGTCCCGTGTCCGTGTTCTAATTATAAAATAATGTTATGTTTAATATTACTTGTATGCTTTAAGTTATAAAATATCCTTAAAATTCATTAATTTTATACTAAAATTATTTAATTAATATTGAAAATACAGTAAATTCTTCGACATCCTTTTTCTTGTTTTCCTTGTAGTTTCTCTTTCTTTTTTAATGGGTAAGAGATATAAAATAAACATATATTAATTTTAAAAATGGTGTGAAAAAAATTACTTTTTTTTTAATATATTGTGTTTATGAATTTAAAATTTGTTTTATGTGGTTTATAAAGTGTATTAAAAGATGAACCTCTATATAACGAGTTTTCCATATAACAAACTTTTTTCCGGGATTTCACGAATTCGTTATATAGAGGTCCGACTGTATATAAATTTTCAACTAAATAAACACTTTTTTGTATTTGAAATGGGGCATAAAACTAGGAGTTCAAGTACAATTTCCACAAAATGAAAAATAATTTTGGATGTATTGGGAATTTTGAGTGAAATTTTAGTGAAAAATTGCATTTACGGTAAACCTTGTATTGAAAATTCTAATTAATACATTCGAGTAATACTTATACAGTGCATAAATAGCATCATTATCTGTGCTTAGAGATATAAGATTTGTAATAAGTTTGAAAAGCTTTGAAATATGTCATTTTGTATGCAAGAACTCAATTTTCCTACAAAAAACTAATGTTATTTTCTCAAAAAAGGGCAATAAAATACATAAATATATTCACAGATATTGTATTATGGTCCATACAGGAGATAAAACTAAATAAAACATTTTCTGAAAATTTCAGTTGAATATCTTAAAAAGAAAGCCTGTGGTGAACTTTCCCATGAAGCCAAAAATTAAAAAACAGTTTCTCAGAAAAAGCATTTAAAGATTTTAGTACAGGATAAAAATTTCTACTATATAATAGTACATTTTTAAAACTCACCATATTTATAGGTCAGGATCTCTTTAGCCTCATGTATAACAATTTCGAACTTTTTTTAAACCTTTTGAAGTTTTCTGGAGTGTTTTATAGACTATAACAGTGCTGCTCAAACTTTCAATATTTGCGACCCATTATTAAATCATAATTTTCATCGCGCACCCCTTGCTTACAACAACAATGTATTGAATTCAATAATACTATATTTTGACGCTAAAACTACAGCACAAGTTTAACCTCTTAAGTGCCACAGGCGTACATAAAACTCTTGCTCACCCAAAGCGTTAATTACCTCGGACGTATATATACATCTTTCCGAAGTATGTACTTTACTGTGCACTGTTATCCATAAAATTATTCCGAAGGCTTTGGAATGCAATAAAAGGACCTTGACAGTGTTTGCAAAGGATTTGTTTCAGGGGATTTTTTTTATTTATTGCTCTCCCTCTCCCCAATACATCCCATACGTTTGCCTGCGTGGAAAATGGTGACATTGGGGAGCAAATCGTGTAACATTTTATCTGCAGTTAAGGGATTACTCATGAACCGTACAAATATTCAAGATAAGTGTTAATTTTTGCATATAATTTTATATATGACAAGCCCATGGGTCAATATGGCAAATTATTAAACTTGTTCTAATAGCATGGTTAAATTAATTAGGAAACACATACTGCAACACTGATACGTTTATAAGTTTATTACATCAAAATAAATGTGTATTTTATTTTTTATTACGTCAAAATGTATTTTGTTTCTTTACTTTAAGTAAATAAATAATTTTTTAAATAATCTTTTGCTTACGACTTTTCAATAAGCTCGCGCTCCCTCGAAGAGTTATCCCGTCCCCCTAGGGGGGCGCACCCCACAGTTTGAGAAACGCTGGACTATAACAATTGTCGTTTTTAGTGAAATTTTGATGAAAGATTGTAATTACACAAAATTCTAATAAATGTACTCAATTAATATTTATACAGTACGTGAATAACATATTTATATAAGTTAGGAATTAAAAGATTTGTAATAATTTTGAAAATTTTTTAAATGTGCTGCGGTGGTATTCATCAAAGACCCATTTCCCGTCGGGAACGAGTGACGTTACAACGGTCATGTAGTTTCTCGTGGGAAAGATCCCAGGGTGGATACCCCGGCGCTGATGTCCTAAGGCAGTGGTCGGCAAACTTATTAGCCAAAGAGCCAAATATGAGCATTACGACAATTTTAAAAAATTGGGAGCCAAATCTGCTTGTTTAGTAAACTTTTAGCACACTAAATAAGTAGTGCACCAAATAAAACTAGATTTCATACTTAATAAATATTTATTAATGCGAACAATGTGTTTGCATCTCTGGAAAGTTTGAGTAAGTCAGGTTTGTATGTTGTTGTTTTTAATTTTAGGCATGATTCCGAGTTCTCATCAATAAAACGACTTCTCAGTTTACTCTTGATAATGTTCATGCTTGAAAAAGATTGTACGCATATATATGTAGAACTGAAAAGAGAAAGAACAGCAAACGCGAGCTTTTTCAGCTGATCATAAGAGTTAAGAATACTATTCCAAGGGTTGAAAATGATCCTTCTCCAGGTCATTCAAAGTTGTGTTGTGAACTAAGATCACATTTTTTCTTTTCCAATATTTCCAGTTCAGCACAAAGACGTTCGAATTTAGAGAGCCATATCTATTTGTTTTTTAAATTCAGCAATTGTATTTCCAAGCTACCAATGACAATTTCAAAAGGAGAAAATTTCAACTCGGTTATCGTAGCATTAAGAGGATTTTTGACAAATACTAAAGTTGCTCTGCTGATTTTAAATTCCTGAAACCTGCTGAGAAATGCTTCCCTCATATTTAAAATTATTGTTTTAAAATGGTGTTTATTAATAGAGGAATTATTTTCTTGGCGATGCTTCAGCAGGCTCGGAAAGTGAAACAATGTTTCCCTTTCAAAATCCTGAGCAAAAATGGATAATTTGTTTTCGAATGTTATTACTTCTAATATCGAAAAAATTAAGTTTCCTTTCCCTTGTAGTTTGCGATTAAGCTGATTTAGAGGAGACACAACGTCTACCATGAAATAAAAGTTTTGGATCCACTGATCGTCTGTTAGTTCTGAGTAGTGAACGCCCTTCTCAAGAAAAAATGCTTTAATTTCCGGAAAAAAGAGACGCGAAACGTTTTAAAACGTTCCATCTTGATTACCAACGTACCTTGTTATGATGCAGAAGATCGGTGTACTCACTCTCCATTTCAAATAAAAATTCTTTGAATTGGCGATGATTAAGAGCTTTAGCTAAAATGGAGTTGATAATGGTAATAACTAATTCCACAACTTTACAAATTTCATCCGGAAATGTTTGCGCACAAAGCGTTTCTTGGTGAATGATATAATGGTAAACAAGTATCTCATGATATATTTTTTCTTTCAAAATAGAGCAACAAACACTTTTCGTACGCCGGTCATACTTTTTGGCCCCATCTGCTGAAATCGACACAATTTTATCGAGGGGAATATGATGTTTATCCATACACTCAATAACAGAATTTGCGATATCTTCTCCACGCGTCTGACCTTTGAGTGGCAATAATCCTAAAAGTTCTTCTTTAGGACCAGAATGAGACATAAATTTCACAAAAAGTGAAACTTTCGCTGTATGATTTATGTCACAAGATTCGTCAACTGCTATTGACAAAGCCGAAACCAATTTTAGATCTTCGATATGCTGGTGTAACGTCGTGAGTAGTTAGCAAACAAGAAAATTTGTCACAGCCTCATTTTAAAATTAAAGCAGTATTTATTTGCTTCATAGGTTACTAAAAAGTCCAATAAATATGCCAAGCCGGGCGGACAGTCTATTTCACGGGAGCTCAATCCTTTTTCCGAAAGGCACTCGCTAATCCCTTTTCTTTTCAGGGCTCCTCTCCAGTTTTCTCCATCCAAGGCTCTACATCAAGTTTTCCATTCAGGGCTCTATCTATCTGTCTCCATCCAGGACTCTCTCTCTGTCTCCCTCCAGGGCTCTATCTCTTTGTTTCCCTCCAGGGCTCCCTATCTGTCTGTTTCCATCCAGGACTTCCTCTCTGTCTCAAAATCAACCCCTTTTAAACACCAGGGGCGGGTCCACAACACGCCCCTCGTCTTTCTCATTGGCAAGCCAAAAAAAGGTCTGCCCTCGTCCCCGGGTTACATTCGTCTCCTATTTGTGCGGCAAATACAAACACATTCCTGGTCTGTCTGGAATCTAAGGGCGCCATAATTTTCATCTAACTTCTGAACACTCTTATTCATCACACCACCTGGGTTTTATAACCCCATTCTCTCGGCACCGGCTTTCATACAGGCTTCACCTATATGTCAATCTATTGTCACTGGCTCTCTTTAGATATTGTAACTTCCAGACTCGATGTCGGCGTTTGTCCGAGGTCAGACAATAAACAATGACCCCATGGCCACATGCTCTTGCCACCTAACGTCTGTTTGGAGCCATAAAACTTCGCATGAATAGAAAAGTGAGGTTCATCCCAATCGAAGACGTCACACTGTGGGCGGTTATATTCGAACACATTTTAATTTTTCTATTTTTAATGGTTTTGGCAGACAATGGAAACTCTTTAATTCTTTTCAGAATATTTGTTCTTAAAATCCCGAAATAGCTCTTCGGATGCATTTATAAAATAGTTTTGTATGTATTCGCCGTCTGTGTACGATTTCCCTCTCTTATCAATCTCTTGGCTAAAAACAAAACTTGCTATATTAATATTGCTGGAAAATTGCATTCAGTTATTAAAGAAGTTGACGACTCTCGACTCTTCTGAAGTTCCTCAATTGCTTTCTTCCTTGCATCACCGGTTGGATATTTAGTGCTAAATGACGCGAGCTTTCATGTAAAGTGTCTCTCTAAATATGACTTATCGTTATGCTAGAATTTCTCTTTACAAATAAGACATGTCGGAAGTCCATTCAAGTTTTGAATAAACGCAAAATTCTCGGTCCACTCAACTTTAAATTCGCGATTTTTATCTTCCGATTTTTTTTGCTTTTTTTGGTAGTCATTGTGACGAAGCCGATCTCTCCCCCCCCTATTTGCTAACAGATCCCTTTCCCCTTGCCGACAGACGTTGCGAAAATTCCAGGCATTTCCTTAATTGCTGGGAAGGAATTTCGTAACTGGGTGGTCGAGTTTTGGAACCTTTTTTCCCAGCTGACCGGACTATCAAAAAGAGGCGCCTTAACATTGTGTATTCATTTTCCTGCAATTCGGTGACGACGGCGCGTCTGAGAACGTACAAATGTGCACCCAGCCTCGGCGCCTCTTGGACTAGTGAACAGGAAACGAGACCGATTTGGCGCGGCAGAAGGGTAAGAGATCAAGGGAGCCGAGATCAGAATGCGGCAAAAGAACAAGAGGGATTGAGGCCGACAAAGAGATCAGAGGAGGATGACTAGGAGAAATAGAGAGGATATAAGAAGGGTGAGAGAGTCCGGACTAGAGACTGGATTTTTGAAGGGAGCCGTTTGGACGTCCCTTGAGCGATAGGAAAAAGCGATAACGAGCCCGCGAAGTACAGCGGTCTCCTGACTTGGAAGATCAGGGAACGGAAGAGAGTGCAAAAGAGCACGGCGAAGTTGGAGCCAGTGAACTCACTCAGACTCGGTGAGGAATTACCGAGAGTGAACCCTTTTTATTCACGATTTGAATAGGACTTTTCTCTAGCGGGCGAAGTTACGCCCTTATTTTATGTTGTAACGTCGTCAGTAGTTAGTGCACAAGAAAATTTGTTACAGCCTCATTTTAAAATTTAAACAGTATTTAATAGCTTCATATGTTATTAAAATGTTCATTAAATAGGCCAAGCCGGGCGGACAGTCTTTTTCACTGGAGGTCAATCCTTATTCCGCCAGGCACTCGACAATCCCTTGCTTTTCCGGGCTCCTCACAAGTTTACTCCATGGCTCTCTGTTTCCATCTAGGGCTCCGTCCGTCTCACTCCAGGGCTCTATGTCCAAGTTTCTTTTTCTCTCCGTTCGTTCAAGTCTTTTCAAGTCTCTTTTTTCTTTTCTCTCCGTCCAAAATTAACCCCTTTTAAACATCAGGGGCGGGTCCACCATACGCCCCTCGTCTTCCTCATTGACAGGCCAAAAAAAAGGTCTGCCCTCGTCCCCGGGCCACTTTCGTCTCCCATTTGCGCGGCAAACACAAACACATTCCTCGTCCGTCTGGAATCCAAGGGCGCCATAACTCTCATCCAAATTCTGAAATTTCCATTCATCTCACACCTGGGCCTCATAGCCCTATTCTCTATGCATCGACTTGCATACAGGCTTCGCCTATTCAAGACTTTCATACAGGAATGCCTATTGTCACCGGCATTCTTTAGCCATTGTAAATTCCAGACCAGATGTCCGCGCTTGTCCGAGGCCAGACAACGAATAATGACCCCATGGCCACCTGCTTTTGTCATCCCACATCTGTTTGGGGCCATAAAACTTCAGATGAATAGATAGGGTGGGGTTCACCCCAATCGAAGACGTCACAATGTGAAAGAGACTCGAAATCATTACGGAGCCTTTTTGCTATTGAATTGTGATAAAATATACCATTTTATTTTTTTGATGATTTTCATTCTGAAATAAATAGTTATCCAAGATCTGTGTGAAATCATTACACAATGTTAATTGGGGTGCCTATAAAAATATTCCAAATATATATTTTTTTCAAAAGTAACCAGTACAAAACTATTATCATTATTAAATTGATAAAAATAAAAATTTAAAAAATCTTTTTAAAAAATATAATTTTATTAATATATGTAATTGGTTTTAAAAGAAAAAAATAATTTTTTCCATCATCAGAATAACAAAATTTTTAATATGACCAAAAATGGAAGAAAACTTCCAACATTTAGACAAATAGAAGTTATCGAAAAATCGATTACAAACTTTGTACCGGAACCACACAAACATATATAGCAGGTGTAATAAAATCGTATAAAAATACCTGTAAGATGTGCACACACACACACACACACAAGCTAGATTGAAAAATACAACTTTTTAATAAGACAAGGCAACGGCAGACACGTTAGATAAGACAAAACTGTTCACACTGCAACTGCTGGTCTGTGATGCCAATTTGTACCCCCACTACTTTAGAAAAAGTATGCGCGCGCATGCTTGTGGTACCTTTGTATTGCACCGGAATACGCTGAAAACATACGAACACTTTCAGCCAGTAGCTTGAACATGGTTTGTTTTACGAAAACCAATAAAATTAAACTCGATGTTCGTTACGTATTTTTACAATATAAAATTTTAATTACCTACGTATCTATCTTTTAACTTAAACAAAAAATTATACATGTTCTCGATTTATAAAAGAATTTTAATTTATCAAAATAAGATGTAATATTTTTCTTACCAAGTTTTTTTTAAATGAAAATATTATTACGCCTTCCGTGGATATTTGTGCCAGAGCCACACTTAAGGAGCCAAAGAGCCACATGCGGCTCTGGTGCCGCACTTTGCCGACCACTGTCCTAAGGGAAGTCAACCTCTGACCTCCCTTGATCTAGCCGACAGTAAGATGTCGACGCAGTTCTCACGACAGCCGCCGGTTTCAAAGTACACCACGCGAAAGGGACTTGGACCAATAGAAGAATGGTTCCACCAAATACGTCCAAACAAAAGTGACTACACATCACGTGTCACTTTCGTGGAAGGACATATTTCACCTAAAAAGAGACCCTGGAATCTCGAGAAGAGAGAGAGAGCGACACCAACGCAGAGACATGATCTAACTCCAACAGTCTCTCCAATTCCAATAGCTTCACCAGCATCTGCGCCCCGGCACTTCCAATAGCCTTACCAGCATCTGTTCCACCAGCACTTTTCCAGCTCGTTTCAACGCCGCCTTCTTAAGGAGCTAATATTACAGCCTATATTATAATATTATCGTCCCGGCAATACCGCCGCACCATTGGTGACCCGCAGATAAAAGAACATTTCTTCAAAACGAAGGATAAAACGCTGGTCAACAGATTTATTGTGCCATTTCAAAAATAATCACTAAAGCACTGCAGTGTTGAAAGCAGAAGGAATTGTGGAAAAAGCCGTTCCCCTCCCCAGGAGAAAATTTTGAAAGGAACCTTCCCTCTCAATTACAGAGCCTCCACGGTGCAGTGACAGACGACTTTCAATCCTACTGGAGTGACCATCGGCTACTCTACAGTTGGAAAAGGCCATAAAAGACTCAGCTGTCTCATTAATCGGACGAGTTAACCCAGTGGCCACATCTTCAACCACAAGGTACTGTAAACCTCCTTTTCAACTGATTTGATCTCATGTACGGGTATTCATTCCGTTGACGTGTCACTGTATTACCCCGTTTGTCCGTTTTTCGCCTAAGGGTAGGAAACAAAATTCGCTCTTTTGTAGTTGTTCTATGTATTTACTATAGGGGTGTTTTTTTTTTTCTTTACTTTTTTCCTTTCGCGGAGAAAATGACCGAGTCAGGGGAAGACGTTTCGTTTGTAAACAGAATAGCGGTTAAAATCCCACCGGTGTGGAAAACAAACATACCTCTTTGGCTAAAACAATGCGAGACTACGTTTAGCTTAGCCAGAATCCCCAATGACGAAACGAAATTTTCTCATTTAATTGCAAATATTGATTCGGAGACACTAGAGCATGTATCAGATATAATTTTAAACCCTCCGGGAACTGATAAATATTTAACTCTTAAAAACAGATTAATTTCTGAGTTTCAAGATACCGAAACACAACAAATAAAAAAACTACTGTCTGATTTACAGCTAGGTGACAAGAAACTAAGTTTCTTACTTAGACAAATGCGCGAACTTTCACTGAACAAAATTAGTAAAGATTTTTTTAAAAAAATCTTTGGATGCAACGATTACCGACACACTATGAACTAACATTCTATTTTTCTTAAACTATGCTATGCTATCGGGGCTTTTGATTTTCCAATAACTATTTAAAACTCAGCAGATTTATTCGACTCCTTTTAAACTTTATTTTTATATGCGGCCCACGGTTGTACCTCGTTTTGGCCACCCGCGTGCGATGCACGGGCTGAACAACAGCTAGGATCGGCCCTGAGCATGGCATATGTGTAACTGCTTAATATACTCAGGTATTATAACATCCATTTTGGATTAATAATAAACATGAGAAAAAGATATTTGAAAACTCATATCAGCTCAATTTAAGGAACTAACAGTAAAGTATCTATTTTTTAACCCGTTTATGTCCGACTGATTTTTTTCTGTTAAGCGTAGCTTCATTTAAAATTCATATAAAATCATTACTGAAATAAAATACTCCGAAAATCATGGTTTATAATCATTCCAAATTCAGATTGCTCCAGTGTGATTATGGGCATCAAAACGGGTGAAGCGAAATAAATCGTGGGCCTGAAAGGAGAAACGCAGGATCACACATGTCATCATGGTCCTGAACGGGTTAAGTAACTTCCCCTTTTTTAACTCGACTTCGAAGAAACCTGGAAACTTTTGCACAGGTATTTGAAACAATCCCTATATTTTGGAATAACCATGTGTGACAAACTGTTTCATTACACTTATTTTACAATCCGTGGTTAGAAAGTTCCGTGAATGAATTTTTATTTCAAATACAGTATTGTACAGCATCAAATACAATTTACTGTCCTTCATAATAATCTCCATGGATGGTAATGCACTGTTGGAAACGAGTATATAAGTCCTGGAAACTCCTGTAAAACAGTTCTTTCTGCAAGGCTTTCAGCTCGGCCGTCGCGTTGCTTTGAATGTCGGTGATGTCCGTAAATCTCTTTTCCTTCAGGGCTGACTTAAATCTGAGGAAGAGGAAGAAGTCTGCAGGTACCAAATCAGGTGAATAAGGGAGGTGATCAAGAGTCACAACTCCATTCGCGGCCAGGAACTGCCATACAACCAAGGTGGTGTGTGGCCGAACATTATCGTGAAGAGAGCTTTCGTTTCCCCAAATCCTCAGTGAGTATGAGGCGAACACTTTCCGTGCCGATTCCCAGTTAATCCGCAATTATTCGCTTTGTCAGACAACGATCGTTTCACACAAGCTGCTTAATTTTTTCAATGTTTTCCGGTTTGCATGTAGTTTTCGCCCGTCCGGCTCGTGGGGCGTCTTCCAGGCTGGTCCACCCTTCCCGTAAACGCTTAAACCATTCATAAATACTCTTTGATGTGATGGCTTCATCTTTATAAACTTCTTTGAGCATTTCGTGAGTTTCTTTTGCTGATTTTCCAAGTTTGAAACAAAACAATGTTTATTCTCTGATCCATTTTGTACACCGCGGCAATCCACAATAAACCTTTCGCGCTCGGGCGTTAAACAAACAGGGAATAAGCGTACTGAGAACCTTGCCAATTACAAACATGTTCAAACACATATTGACCTTCACCAAGTGTGTGTGGCGCGTTAATACTCTACTAGTACAGCAGCAACCTCTACAGGCTCATTCACCGAACTTTCTGGCCACAAGTTGTATATGTAGAAGGGGTAACAATACTTTGTTCGGGTCAACTAAGGTGTTCCGAATCCCATTTTTGATGCCTGGTTCAAGATTGTCTTTTCGGTCATTCTGTTTTGATCCAGTGTTGAATCATATCACAGCTGACCCACTCTTAAATGAATTTATATATCCGCCTTGTAGACCAAGAAGCATGGAGATAATTTTCAAATAACCGCAAATGGTCCAAGCGTGGTCGGCATATTTTATTTTATTGAGGACAAGAGCCAGGCTTAGGTTTTTTTTAATGTACTGAGTGTCCAACTGGTACAGATGTATAATGGCTTTCATGAAGCACGGCTTTAAGACTCCTTTTCAATGAATCTAATAAAAAAAAACAGCCTCTATTCCTCTTTATCGAAGGTGATACTAAAGTTGTTCATTAATCCGTGAACATTTGAGCACTAGACCAGGTTCTCGTCTTCCTCCAACTCCTTTTCTCGTTTATTGTACACCTGTACCAATAAAAAGAGGTTCCTTTGGTCAATAAGTTTTTTACCTTTCAATCTGGAGATCTCAATTGATCTGCCTTTTTTATAAAGTCCAGATAAGTCGGATTATTAAGTTCAACCGGAGAGAATGGCTGAGTTGAATCGGCTCCAGAGGGCGTATATTTAATATCGGAGTCTTGAATTTGTAATGTTTTGAGTTTGAAGGGATCACTGGCAATTCAGTAAAAAGCAAAGACTAATTAGGTCCATTAGGAACAGGGCGTATGGCCGATAGAATGTCATCAGGATAAAAGATTAACTTTTGAATTTTGTGGTTATACCCACGGCAGGAACGAAAATAACAATCAGGGGAATTTTTTTGGCATCCTCCATGTCATGGGAATTCCAAATCGAAAATCATTTTTTCCTTTGAGCCGAAAGCGTAGATAATTGAGACACTGGACACGAACTTTGAGAAGCCCACGATTTGTCCTGGTCTCCCGAGTTTCACGCTAAAATACACAAGATAAAGTTCTCATGCATAGTATGCAATGCTTATCATCTAATTTTAATTACATTATATTCGCTGCATATGTAAAAAAAATCATTTGGCAAAATTTCGAAACGTCTCGAGCTCGAAATAGTTTCACAAAACGCACAAAGAAATACACAATTGTTAAAATTGTTTCTGTGATGAAGCGCACGCACGACCCTTACACATGCAAGAAAAATTGAGACAAAGTTCAAAATTTCAAAGTCTTTATCTTACTACGAACACGGTATGAATACAAGATCACGATAAAAACCGAGTCCCTCATAAGGACATCTATTTTATATCTTTTCTGATGACTCCAGAGAAGTCGAAAGAATTCAGTCTTATGTAAGATAGCACTTTCAGAATCAATCCAGATAAAATTTGAAAAGTGACTGCCGATAATGCTCGCTTAGCGAGAGCTTCTACAAGGTCAAAGGACCAAGATAAGGATTTGATATAAGAATTCATAAGACAATATTGGTTGAGGGATTGCGACGGGGATGTAGCAAAGAATGATTTTTTGAAATTCCAACACAGTAGAATAAAGCTTAGCCAACAGAGGAAAGAAATTCAATGTTGTAAAAAAAACTTTTTTTTAGCAAATGTCCATAAAATCCAAACAAAATTGAATTTTTCAAGAAAACGTGATATGATAGAAATTTTTCATTATCACTTCTGAAATGAGCACCAAAAAATACATGAAATTCAGCCATCAATTTTCTTATATTTTTTTTATTGCAAGCCTGTGTAATTATGCATATTTTCAATATTAATCAGACTTGTACAGAATTTTTCATTTTAAAAAATTTATAAAACATGTGAACAGTTTGTAATCAATTACGCACAATATTATTAACAAATTTTATTCAGAACACATATTAGCAAACAGTACAATAAAATAGCATAATAAATTCAGTTTTAATTTAAGTATTCTCTTTCAGGATATAAATAAAATAAATGAGTTGCTTGGCAACAATATAAATCAGAATTTAATGATATCGAATTGAGGAATATAATGAAAGAAATTTGAGACATATAGAACATTTCTCCCAACTAGGAATCTTTGCATCATTAACTTAAGATTTTTTTCTTGTTCATTCATCATGAACAAAAGAGATCAATGTGCAAATGCCATAGCATATCAAAACCTTTACTTTTTAGCAGAATGATATGGTAACATTTTCATTTGTGTCATTCATATTTTCATCAAATTATTGTATTTATTTGAATCTATTTATTTATTTATCAAACACCTGTGCTTGGCTTCTAGACCATTTGAAACCAAGCCTCCCAGTACCGATTGATCAGTCAGGTATTCATTGAGTCCAGTCAGTAGCGCACACAGAAGTTTTTCAGGGGGGGTCCAGGGTCGAAAGTCCACCATTCTTGTGTCATGCTCCTTTTGATTTTGTCGATTTTGGGGAACAAAAAACAGTAAAAAACTAATTATTGAATAAATAATTAGTATTATTAATAAAATTAATCATTAAAAACAAATATTTAATTAAATTTTACGTATTATATACTTAAAATTATAATCAATTGGGAAAAAAAAATCAAGGGCTTTGGGGAGGGGGTCTGGACCCCTAGGACACCCTCCTTGTGTGCGCCACTGAGTCCAGTGCATTGGAGCAGGTGGTTGCCATCCATTCTGACATGGCCACAGAGTGGGCAGGCCTCAGCAGCAGCCAGTGGAGGTATATTCCCAAAAAGTCCCATTCGATGGTTAGGAGAAAACAGGCAATAGCCTCTGCTTTCTCCAGGTACCTCGAGATTGGATCCACATTGACCCGAGTCTCCCAATTGGGAAAAAAGTGAATCTAAGCTGTTCTTTTTTCCCAATTTTAATGCTATTTGAAATCAGGTGCGGCTAATAATCAAAGGTGAAAACATTTGTTGGATGGGGAAATTGAATAAGATACTGATGGTTAGAGCAACTTCATGTTCATGTATATATTTAAAATTAATTATTCACTTTTTATTATTTTTCATTTTAAATTCTGTAAACATTAGACATCGATTGGATTTTCACAAAAAACTTTTAGAGAATATGGGAAGCTGCTTAGATTCAAATAAATACAGTAAAATGGGACAAGAAACACATTTACAATTAAGTTTAAATAAAATTAATCCATTTTTATTATTCTATACAGCATTCCTTTACTACGCATGCTTAAATATTTCCTTTTAGCACAAATATACCTTTAAATAATAACAAATATACAATTAATCTATACACAAAATTAAAACAAAATTACATTTTCAGTTACCTGGTACAAGTACAATTAATCTTGCATGAAAAAGTAAAAATATATAGTGTTGCATATTAATATATCACAGAAAAAGGTTTTTTAATTACAAAAGTATGCCTAAATAACAACTTTATGCAACTAATTCCAAAATATTCTTTGCCTATATTCATAATATTTACAGCATGAGAAGGGTTCTACAACTAACAACATTCATCCCAGTTGTAAGACAAAGTATGGCACAAAACTAAAAGTAAATAATTGGTAGTCTAAAATTTGTTTAATCTAAATATATAAGTACAAAATGCATACACTTGCAAAATCCTGTCTCACTCAAACTATGGGGAAATAAATATTCAAATAGTCAACATCAAACAATTTACAAACAGATACATAAAAAGCATATAAGTAGTACTTTCACACAATATGAAGAAACTGTCCAGCACAAAACCTGTCTAAAACCTAGCTGAGATTTTTCTTTGAAGGCGAGCAAGAGGCTGAATGCTGTCTTGAAAGAGATGCTCGGGAAGGAACGGAAGATACAGAGGAAGCTCGAGATCGTCTGGGAGAGGAGGATGTTGATGACGATTTAATTGCTTGTGCTGGTGATGATTTTAAATCAGCACTTACAGATGCTGAAGAACTGAGACCAGTTGCCACAGCAGGCAGAAAAGATGCTGGCAAATCAAATGAGCCAGAAATTCTTTGATACATACTGGTTTTCTTTTTATCAGTCTTTTTCGACTCTTCTGCATTTAATCTCTGTTTTGTGGTAATAGCTTGATAAATCAGTTGAGTGATATTTTGGAAATGTTCATGGCTGTTTTGCATTTCTTTTACAGCACTGAAAAGAAGTGTCAGTAATGTAAAATGCATAAACATCTATGTGTGTATAAAAATAAAAGCATGCATGTATAAATGAAGAATCTACACTATTAAAATTCATAGGTAAACAAACGTATGTACATCTATTTTCTCACAAACCGCATGACGCAGAAACTCGCCGAAGGTACCAAAAGTTCGGGAATGATCCCAGGAATCCGTTTTGACCATTTATATTCCGATATTGCAATTAGTTAAAATGATTTTAATTAAAAGCCTTTGTTTTACTCCTGCATGTTGTTTCTTCCGCCAAACAGAATGAAAAAGGAGGTGAAATTTTTTTTTTGTCCCCGACGTTTTTAAAACACGATCTAATTTTTAATATGAGACTCAGACAAAAAATAATTACAGAATCGGAAAGATCATTTACTTCGCCACGCGATACGGTATAATTTATTTTACAAAATAATGATATTTTCTATTTTTTACGAATTTTTCTAAAATGAGTCAAAATCGATGTTTTTATGAAAATGATTTCTAAATCGTTCCCTTTGAGTTTTCTTTCGCGTTAATGAAATGATATTCTACACTAAAAAAGTTCATGCTTTTCTCTTTTAGAATCAGTCATTTAAAAAATAATGTCAAAAACTTTTTTTTACGATTTTTTAAAAAAATACTCAAAATTTTAATTAAATGCTTAATAACTCTGTGGTTTATTAAAATAATCTCACGAAACTTTTTTCCCGTGTGTAGAACAATATTATCCGTAATCTGTACAAAGATTAGAAAAATTGTTTAAAATGGTTTTTAAATTTTTTTTTTTCGTTTTTTACTCTCTTTGCGAGAGTCAATCACACACACTATGTAGTATTTTTTTTCATCTTTTGTTTAAAAAATTACCGTAGTTGGCAATCGATATATGAAGTTTGAAGGCATTAACTTAAAAATGAAGCTCTCAAAAAATTAAAACTTTAACAAATAATGCAATTTTACTATAGAAAAGGGTTTGGCGGCAGAAACCCGTTTGTGCAAAATGACTCTTTTCCCCTGTGCAAGTCACGTTTGATGAAAGGTTACACTAGAAAAGAAGATGCCCATAAATATTGAAAATCACCAGATTTGGAGAAATTGAATATCTCTTCCTTTTATTTTAAAGGTCTTTTCATTCCTTTTTTACCGAGAATTTCATGGCGCGTTCGGCAGAGTGCTTGATTACTACCGTTTGCACCAGGATTCGAAACAACATCATTGATTAATTTTTATGATTTTTTAAAAAAATTCTCAACATTTAATTTGCGCATTTTATATAACTTCACCAGCATTGTATTTGGAAAGATAATTTATTTCGCCACAATACAGTATGTTTTTTTCCCTCTACAAAACAATGATACTTTACATATTTTATGATTTTTTCTAAAATGAGTCAAAATCGATGCATTTACATGAAAATGATTTTCAAAAATCTCATACTTTGATCTTTTAGAGTTAGTGTTTAAAAAATAAAATGCCGAAAACTTTTTTTTATTAATTTTTAAAAAATACTCAAATTTTAAATATTTAATAACTACTTTCAAAGTTTTTATAACTTCTTCATTTACAAAAATAATTGCATGAAATTTTTCCCCCGTGTATCGAGCATTTCAAAAAATGCTCACAATTTTAATTCAACATTTAATATTGTTGTGAAATCTGTAATTATAAAAATTTCTACTTTTTTCAACATACAGCTATTTTTAAAAACGTGCATTTTCGTTTCCATGGCCTAAAAAGTTGCAAAGTGAGTGAGTGAATATTAAAGTCCCACTGTTCACTTACTTGAGAGCTTTTGGCGACGCACCTTGACATTTTGAATCATTGTCAAGTGATGAGGATGAGACTTGCGAGTTGGCACCCATCTCTCCTAAATACCATACCACACCAATGCTAGGAGTTTAAGCTCTCGACAGATTCAAAGTGCATCGTTTCTCTTAACAGTGGGTCTTCAGTGGTAGCCAAAATTTTAAAAGGGCATTAATAATTAATAGTGGGAAATTACCTTGAGAATTTTGTAATGACATTGATATAGAAAGCACACAAACATGCCAGGAACAGCTGATAGCAAGAGGGGAAGGGGAATTTCCATGACAATATGTTATGCATTTAAAAATGTTCGTGCGACGCCTGAGGGAAATAAACTTGTTTTACAAAGAAAAGAAGCAAAAAAATTACGAAAAACACAGGGACTATTAAGTTATACACTCAATAATAGCCTGAGCAATGCTGGGCTAAGTGGAGGACAGGAATCATTTTGAAAAAGAGCATTGGAAGTGCTGATTTTGTGAAGGAAAGAGAAAATTTATAAAAGTAGAGAAAGCCTGTGCAACGCCGGGCCATGCAACTAGTCATAATATTCATTTATGTACAATAAATTAACATTATAACAAAAAGAAAAATAAAGCAAAATCAAAACAAGTAGAATTTATTTACAAGGTAAAACTATAATTGAAGCAATAAATACTCCTTCAGTATAAACCAATAGCATAAAATAATCTTGAAGAGTATTTGTATAAACAATTTAGTAAAAGATAAACCCTGCAAAATGACTGCATCAAATAAAAAATCTTACTGCCTTTTCTTTAGAAATTATATTCTCATAATTTTACATAAGTCATTCTCAAAATGAATGTCACAAATACATTACAGTAAATTCGTTTTCAAAACTTTTTACACATTTTCTTCTCCCTACCATAACACTAAAAAAACTTATTTTCTATTTAAATTGAGAGTTCACTCATTTTTAAACCATTAAAGAGTCACATTTACATAGAAGAAACAGCGAAACATCTGGATAAAAAACATTTGAAGCTTCAAAAGAAACTTCTTCACTTCTGAAAATAAGCTCTGATCCATGTTTTAACATGTTTTCAAATCAATTTTTTTTTTTGTGACATTGTTTTTCTTTCCATTTATTGCACAGAATTTTATATTTACTGCATATAATTTTTCTTAATCAGAGCTGATTCGAATTCAGTTCTCTTATTATAAACCTTCCATACTTAAGAATCTTTTCATTGGTAATTCGATCAGTATCAATGGTAAAGACACTAAAAATTCAGTACACAATTACTATTTTTTTAATTTGTTTATACTAAATATCATTTTTAATTAACTTTAAGACCTTTTCAAATTATTTGCCATTTTTGTATCCTTGAGCTTCTTTCATTTTCTTTTCAAAGATCAATATAACTCAACCTGGACTCCTCACTTATCACTTGCTTTGCAACATAGTCAAAAGATAAACTTTTGATCAATTTGCATAATTTTCTAGTTGTAAAAAAAACTTAGCAAAGATGCTTAAATTACAATAAATAACTAAAACCTAACAAATTTAATTCAATAATGATACTTTTACAACAGCATTTATTTCTTTATTTTTTATCCCCCATACACCAGTGCTCTTCTATCTTTTTATCGCCATGGACCGGTCAATGATTAATAATTTTACCACGGCCCACTGAGGTGAGGAGGTGTTAATTGTCAATATTTTAAATTGTTTTGATTTATAATTTTAATTTAATTGTATTTAAATATGCCTTCAGAATAAAATATAGTTACACTAAAAGTGAATATAAAGTGATTTAACATGGAATACAAAGTTATTGCTGTAGATAGTGGTACAAACCTGAGATAAATACACAACAATAAACAAAATGAAAATAATTTAAATGTTCCTTGGGCAGCTTGGTACTATTTGATCCATGAACAGGTACTGGTTCAAGGCCCAGGGGTTGGGGTTCACTGCTTTACACAACCTTAGACTTTTTTAAATTTAGTATTTACATTCAAGTGATTCTTTTCCTTTACAAAATAACTGATTAAAAATAGACAAACTTTTAGGAACTTAATTAAAACAGAAAAATTTAATTTAAGCATATATAAAATGATACAAATAAATGATTCTATGTCTAATAAATTAAACATATTAATGTATTTTCAATTCTTACTTAATGGCATATTCTAAATCATAGCATTTCCCTTGGAGATTACGATACATTTGATGAACTTCAACCTAAAACATCAATTCAAAGTTTAGAGCATGTGAATTAAGAGCCTTACTAAAATAAAATATATAAAAATAGATACAAAATTTTAATTGATATGAATATTAATAGTATTATCAATCAAAATCCTTTATTCATTTGTTAATGAAACACATACTTTCATTAGATGCATTAACTTAAAATCTTGTACATCTCACATAATTCAATGAATAAGAGATTAAAAGAAATATATACATTATTATTTTATATTACCCTTTTCAGAACTAATTGAGGAAGTGATTTATGGATGTGTTCTTGCAGTCTGTAACATGCTAAAGATGGTTCATTTGCAAATATATGAAGATTTTCAGATATCTTTTCAGATGCTGAGGAGGGGAAGAAAAAAAGATTAGTATTTTCAACTTAAGAGATATGTTTTTACAAACTTTACAAATAAATTATGAATAAAATTTTTTTAAAGAAAATCTGCTAAATTCTCACCTTTTTTCACTTTACTTTCTAATTCTGGATCTGTTGATAGAGGTGGAGGGGCCCCTGCTGAATGGCTGAGGGGCACATGAAAAGAGTCTGAAATGAAACATACTGAATGAAAGCATATACATAGGTAACACATCAATAATTTAACTATATTTCACATGTAAATGTATGATTCCCATTCAACTTAATCATTTTGAAAGATTAACATTGAGAGACACCGGCTGGGTAGCATAGTTGGTTAGGGGCTGGCCTTGTACACCCAAGTTTAGGGGTTTACCAGCTGGATGGCAGTGTAGTTGCTTTGTTGCTGACCTTGTACGCCTAAGGTTGCGGGTTCAATTCTGGCCCAAGTTGTATTTTCATGATGCAGAAAATTGACAGTGGCCATGTTGCATGCAAAAGATTCCTTGAGAGCCTGTTTGACTAGGGTGCTCTTGGCAAAATTAAAATCCTAAGGTTTCGTATCGTCAGAGCTCAGGTACCTTCCTCTGGGGAGGAAACTGAGTGTCAAAATTACATTGTGGCAATTGGATTCCTCCAATATGGTGCTGCACTAAAAAAAGATACCAGCTCCTAGGGATTATACTAGGTCTGCAATGGTAAATCATCCACAGCCCCATTAGAAATAATAGTTTACGGATTCGACTTGGCTTATGTTAATGGATTTTCACAATACAAAACACGACAGTGTACATGTCATATGATTATACAGCAAGTTAAAGATCTCTAGAGAGTCTCTTTGGGTTGGGTGCTTTAGGCAAAATGAAATTCCCAGTGTAATTCCACACTGTCAGATGCCTCCCCTTCTAGGGAGAAAAACTGGGTGTCAAAATTACATTGTGACAACAGGTATCCCCCTATATGCAACATTAAAAAGTGATACCAGCTCCCAAGAAATGCATTTGATCTGCCATGGTAATTACCAATCTTCAGCCCCATTTGAAAGCTAGAAAAAAATATTGTAAAATTCCATTTCACCAGAATTTTTTAGACTTCAAAAAGTGATATATTATTATTTAATTTAAAATGGTTGGATGGATTTTTTTTTTTTGCAAAAACTTTTTCTGGTCATATTGGGACAAACATTTATTTAAGATATTAAAATAAGTTTAAATTATGGAATGTTTGTTGAAAACAAAGTAAATTATTAAAAGTAACATCTTAAATATGGTATCAAAATCCAATTCTTAATAAAAAAAATAATAAGTTCTGGAGTAATATGATCTGAATGTACAGTAAACTATTTAGGAGTATTAAAATATGCATTTGTTTTCAATGAATGGATTGATCATACAAAGGATATACTTAACAACTAAAAAAAGGAAGATAAAAAAAAGCAACTTTAGATAAAGTTTTAAAATTAAAAACCTAACTTATTCTTATATTTCCTTTGATAAAACCCCTTTGTCTCAAAAACATTTGTTTTTTAAAGTTGCTGAAAATATGACATTTTATCTTTAACTGTGAAATATATTTAGCAAGTGACATAATGCTACATATCCTAATTATAGTTAGAGGTATAATTTAAAAACAATTAGTTTTAGGAAAAAACTTTAAAATCTTAGGACAAAAATACAGGATTAAAGACAAAAATCTAAATAAAATACTGAAATGAACAAGTAAACAATACATAAGTTAAGATATTTATAAAAATGATGAGCAAACAAGTATATTCATAGGATTTAATACTTTTCACACACTTTTCTACTTTTCTTAAAATTCCTTATGATACACATTAAAATTTTTTTAAAAAAATGGTTTATGCATTACCCATGTAAAATGAATACAGTTAAATATGTGATTAAAAAATAAGCCTATCCTTCACATTAAAAAAAAATGCTATCCATCTTAAAAAATTCTTTTACTTGAAAAATTATCACGTATCAAGTTTGGAAATCTAATTATAAATACTTTTTTTTTTCTATTTTAATTAAAATCTCCTTGACATAACGATGAGATTTCCAGGGGGGGAAATGCTGCGAGTATTCTGAAGGCCAGTATTCTAAATTGGAGCAGATAAGCACCTCCGTGAACTATTTAGAAATATTTCTAAATATATTTCGTTCAGCAGCAATATAGACTCACCCATCATTATTCACAAAAATAGCACAGTAAGCTCATAAGAATCACATTACTCAGAATCAATAGCGAAACCAATAAAATGTCAACAATTTTATTCACATACGGTCTCGATTAAAAGTAACTTTGACTGAAAAATAAAAATGGTGGCATTTTTGAAAAATTAAACTAACTTTTTGTAAATTCTGAAAAGACAGTCAACGTAATACAGTAAAAAGTCTCACAATGAAAGAGAATAAATTTATTTTTGACTGTTCAAGAAGAATATTTTCTTATAAATTAAGAAACTTGTGTATATAAAGTTTAACTGCATCAGAATGTTCAATAATGGCAATGAGCCTCTAACTTTTAAAAACAGTTATTTAAAGTTTTAGATTTAGTAATATTTTGTGATCTATTTCTCATTAATGAAAGATATATGGAATAATATGGTAAAAAATTAATTTTCAAAATGCCCGGAATCACTTTGGAATTTGTATATGAAACAAAAAATTCTCCCCTAGTAGTCAATATCTGTAGCAAACGATAGCTGCTTCATATGGATAGCCGTGACGTCGTTCAGCAGGGAAACATGGCAGAAGCAGCTGTCGAAAGTCCGGCTGCTCGATTTTTCTGCCATAAATGCTCAACAGAAATTAGTCCAGTTTTGCCAGTAAGTTTGGAAATAGATGAATGCTTTCTGATTGTATTTAAACTGTTTTGAGTGTTGTAGATGCGGTGTTATTTCTGTATTGTTTACTGCGTTAGGCCTATTGTGTGTTGTAATGGAATTGTATTAGCGGTGTATTACTTTTCATATAAATATTATAAGGATTTATCACATTTGCATTGTAATATTTTACAAGCTTACGCTCAAAAAATTTTTGCCAAAGATAAAATCTAAGATTCTAACTTTATTTGAACGTAACAAGATTTTTACAAATTACTTTATCGATCTTATTTGTCCTTGTGTAATTTGAAATTACGTTAACTGATGTCAGATAGTGCAGACATCGGTTGAAAGCTATGTAAAAATATAACTGCAATTCATTTCGTTGAGGGAATGTAATCAAATTGGTTTGGAAATTTATAAACTCTTTGTTTTGAATTTATTCTAGAAATTATTAATCGCTTCTAATTTTGGACTGAAATGTTTGAATGCTTGATTGAATGGAAGTAATTCCGCTACCGATAATATGAGAAACTTATTCAATTTAAATTTATGTTTTATTCTATCTAAAAAAATTACCTTAATTCTTTTAAGTATCAAAAAACAATAAGTGGTCTATCATTAGATATTTTCCTCTATATTACTTTTATTAATGCTAGGAAGCCAAACACTTTTTAGAAATAACATGTAGCTCATGAATGCATTAACCATGTAACAAATTTTGTGAATTCATAAACAGAAATCGCATTTTTCCCCCTGCTTAATTTAATGTTTAATCATTCAGTAAGTGGCAGCAATAAAAATAAATAGAAATTAATACAAAAGACAGGTGATTTAAATTCAAAGACTGGGCAATTAAGTAAACTCTCAGTCAGTGGGGTATACAGATCCTTCTTATGGGGGAGGTTGTTACATTCTAAGAAACAGAGGAAAGCACAAAGGGGTAAAAATTAAAAGTTTGTGGGTCTATGGGGGGAGTTGAACTCCGAGTCTCCCCTCATCACTGCCTTGAGTAGATCACTTTTCTATGCAACAAATGGGATTTAAAACCTTGAGATTCTTAAATGTTTTTTTTTTTCTTGTTTAAGATTTGTCTTTCTTGGCAGACACCTTTGAGTGCCTCAAGGATGCTCTAGTTAACTAGCTGAGAGGTCATAATCACAAACTTGTGACCAGCAAGTTGCAAGTCCTGGTGCCGCTGAAGACGTGCCATGTAGAAGGACTGATGCATGTTAAACCTGTCGTGGTTCAAAGACCTCACAGTTTGGTGTAGGAAATTGAAAAAAATAGGGTACCAGCTCAGCTGTTATCCTCGGCACTTGACCAAGGTTTAAAATTGCAAGGTCTGTCACCAATTGCCCTTGTGTTGTCTTCGAGTTCAACGTTAAAAAAAATCAAATCAAAATCAGTCATAGAACTGATGTTTATTCAACCACTGTTTCACAATATGCAAACTGCTTATTTGGGGAAAAAATATTTAAATTTTTCAGGAATTAATGATTTATACATTAATATATAAAAGAACATTGGAAAATCTGAGAAACTGGCAGAGGTAGAACTGTACTGCAAAACCTAGAACAAATAGAACTTTTAACATTTTAAAATGCTAAAAGTATGTCTGGAATTGTGTGAAAGTTATCGATATGCTATTTTCATGTTGGAATAATCATTAATCTATATTTTATAACCAGGAAAATTTGTATTGATGTATTTGGGTTAATATTTGAGCTTAAAATTTCTTGTGATATTTCATAACTATTTAACTGTTTTAATTTCATCTGTAAACTGAATTAAAAAAAACTTTTTATCTGAAATTCTTACTTCAGGTTTTCATCATATTGATACATGTGAAAAACTTAAGATTTTATTTCCAAAATCTTGAAAGAATTTGGCAAATTGCTTATAAAAGTATATGTAAAGGCATTTTCTTACTAGTGATCAAATAATTTTTAATGTTCAGTTTTTTATTCAAATGTGAACTTTGTTCAATTCTTGTAATTTCAGGATTATACATGTCCACGTTGTCAAGGTGGCTTCATTGAAGAAGTTGCTCGGTCCTCTGCAGAACCCAGGCATGTATTGTTTTAATTGTTTATTCATGGAAAAATGAGCATTTACTAAAATATTGAAAAATAATGTATTAATAAGTAGTAGTGATAGTTTGTTTATAGAAAACTTTTAGATAGATTGGGATAGATTTAATGTTTCCAATTTTGATGCCTGTCAAGTGTGGAATTTAATTTTAAAAAGTATATATAAATGATTGTATATCATTCAACTTTCAATAGTCATCAATTCTTAAAAGAGAAACTTTAAAATGAATATTGAAATGTTTATTAGTGCTTGAAACAAATCTTTAATAAGCCATTTATTTATTGTTTCTATGAATGTTTAGAAGATTTGGTGCTAATTTGATATCGGGGGTAGTAGCGCCAAGCTGTTGTTTATGTTCGCCAAGATGGGCAATAATATTGCAATATGGTTACCTTAATATTTTTATCATCTGTCAATGTCGTTGCCATGGGGATAACGTATACTAGAAATAACTTTTATTTGTTTTTTCCCGCTGTAACCCTTTAATTTCAGACGATTTTTTAAAAAAATTTAACCATTTTCAGTGCAATTTTTCAATTGCTTACGTCTTCTGTATAATTCTGGGCTATTTTCGAATATGGATATTTCTAAAATGAGTGAATACTAGAGTATTTGTTTCTTAAAATAATAGGTGTTGTGCTTTTAATTATCGCTATACATCGTTTATTTTCGTTTTCAAATGTTTTTTTTACGTTCTTTGTTTGATGAAATTCGTTGAAGGAACTTGCAGTGAAGGTGTCATATTGCACGCTTTCACTACCTTGTAATTGATATTCTCAATTAATTTTACATTCATTATGTAATTATTTAATTCATAATGAAAAAAATGCAATTATTACTATGTGTAATAATCATATAATATTCATTATATATAATTGTTTCTTTTAGCATTTATTTATAAATATTATTACATATTTTGTTATTTATTTATAATTATTATTTAATTATAATTATTATTATATTTATAATTATTATCTTATTTATTTATAATTATCTTATTTATATTTATAGCTATTCTTATGTTATTTATTTATAGTTATGTATTACGAGTTCTCTTGTGCATTATTTTTTTTGTTTTTACAATTCGACGATTATTCTTTTTAATAATTACTATTTAGTTATATTATATGATTATTATTATTTCTAATAACCGTTATAAAATCGTACTATAAATATCCTAATATATATTATAAACACGAAAGTTTGTTATATATAATTACGATAAAATAATATTATAAGCTTATTATATGCTGCTTATAATACTATTTATTATTAGTACATGTTACTTTTTATTATATAATATTATTCATTATTTATTGATTGATCTAGGTTATTCTCAATCTCTTCTTATATCCTTTATTTGAAATACATTTCAATGTATTTCAAAACATTTTTTTAAATTATTGTGTATCATTAAATTACGGCTAGGCCGCCATATTGGATTTCATTCCAGCAACAAGAAGCAGTGCTTGGCGCCATTACCCCCGTTATCAAATTAGTTCCGAAGATTTTCTTCTTTTTATTCTTAAAATAGTCATTGCTTAAACTAAGGATTGCCAAAAAAAAAACTTATTTCATCAATTTGCTTTTTTTTTTCTTTCAATAAAACAGATTTTGTTATTTATGAAAATTCTGTTTATTAAAAATATTTTAATAGTAGTAATATATTTTTAAAAAATCTTAGTAAAACCATGTGGCATTGATAAGAAGCATTTGTAAAATATTAGATTAGTAAATAAAAGGAAATTTACTGAAGGAGTAAATATCCTGACCACACAAATGACTTGTCACCTCGTCTAATATTTGATGCTTCTGCCTTTTGCTTTGTATACAGCACTAACTCGTTGTGATACTGGTGTAATAAGCTTCTGAGGTCTCCACAGTGATTTCATATCAGGCTTTATGAAGTATTTAATGTTCTTTGAGATTTGTTGGAAGGTTATTCAACTCTCTTGTGAATGTCTTTCAAGCTCATCCCACAGATTTTCAATGATACTAATATCTTGACTTTTTGATGAGCATTTCAGATGATGAAATGCACCATTGTTATGGTTAAACCATGTTTGTAGAGTTTTGGCATGATGGGGAAGTAGCATTGTCGTCCTGATGCATTACGTCACCATCTGGAAACTAATCTTCTGTCAATGGTTTAACAATCTTCTCTAGATGAGATAAGTACTCATTTCCAGTTCTGTTGCCCATTATGGTGACAAAGAAACCGATCACATTCTGACTGGATGCTCCCTAGATCATTAATCCTTCACCTTCAGCCTGCACGACTGGTTGTATGCAATCAGGATGAATAACTTTGTAGTTCTTGATGAAATCCTTGTCTGCCATCATTTTTAAAATGGCTCACATTGGTCCATACAACTTTCCTTATTTCTACGTCCCAGATTTTGTATTCTTTAGCATAGTGATTTTAATTTAAAATTGACTCTAATAGAGAGGGTTTTCCTGTTGGTCGCCGATTTTTATGTCCAAGAAATTTAAGCTATCTTCATATTCTGTTAGAGATTATTGTTTCTTTTTTTAAACTGAACTCCTTTAATTTTTAGAGTTGTCAATCATCTGGTTTTTTTTCTATTTTTCTTCACAATCTGCTTCAATTTCTTCACGTCACATTTTGTCATTTTCTTGGTCTATGTCTCCTAGATGATGAAGCTTTTGTGTTATCTTCAGTTAAATATACTTTATATATCCTTACTATGCTTCTGTGTTTAATATTTTATGTTTTGGAATTTCAGATATTTTCACACCATTTTCTTGCATAGAAACAATCTACTCTATTTTAAAACTAATAGCTTTTGTGGATGGCATCACAAAACAAAAACAATAAGTTTTATAAAATTAAAACAACCTTAACTTTAAATAATAGTGTCTATATTACTTTGACATAAGATATTTCTAAGATATTAATGAATATTTTCTATAGTTGAAATTTAAGGAAGAATAAAAATAGAAATAAGTAGTTTGTGACAAGTAGGGATTGCAATACCGGGATACTGAATACCAGTATTTTGAGCCATTTTTACAATTTTGTAATACCGGTATTCATAAGTTAAAATATCGGTTTTTCGATATTTACTAGAAATTTTTCAAATTGTGCCCTCTATATGTTCAGGGATCGTCAACATAGCAAAAGAGTATACGTTTTTGTTTTTATGTCTCCCTAATGGACCAAATTAATTAGACTGTGAATATAAAGTTGCATCGTACAATCAAGAAGTGATAAAATATGTGAAAATATGTTCAATTACAGTTCAGAGCGATACTGCACATGCGCAGGATTCGTAGTCTGAAATTCGTATTTGTGAAAACAAGGTTGTAGTTGTGAAGAAAGAGTACAATATTTCAAAAATTTTTAATTGGTGTCTTCATTATTCACATTGTATTTGCATATCATACTAATAATGATTTTAAAAATGAAAAGGAAGAAAAGAGACTAACCAATTCAAATTTGATCAAGTTTATAGTAAATTTTCTTAAAATTTTTTTACCCACAAACCCATTCACATTCAGAAGAATTGGGTACAGTTATTGAAGATGATGTTGACACAAATGTCGATAGTGAGAAGGAATTGTCTCATGAACAAAAATTAGAATTAGAGATAACTAAAAAAAATTTCCACAAACAAAATGCAATGCAGAAATTAGCTACTTCCAAAAAACCATCCGAAGTGAAATTGATTCATTTCAAAAGATGAGAGATTCAGTGGTAAATACTTGGAAAAAGTATATCGTGCACTGCTAACAGTGCCAACAACTAGCGTAGATGCCGAAAGAGCGTTTTCGACAGCAGGTAATTTTTGCACAAAATTACGTTCCAGGCTTAATGACAGTATAATTGATGCATTGTGTTTTTTAAGATCCCTTTCAAAAATTTATAATAGTACCACAAATTGAATAGTGATGTTTATACTTTTTGTGATTTAAATAAATGAGATGTTCCCATACTTTTTTGTGATTCTTTATTTACTGTTATAATTTATAAGTTACAAATTGTTTTTTGTGTTATTTACACTCTCTAATAAAACAAACAGCTGTGTTTTTCTAAAATTTCTAATACCGGTATTAAGTTCTAAAAAATATCGATTATCAGTATTGAGCTTTTGGTCCGGTATTGCAATCCCTAGTGACAAGTCATTTGAGCACTATGTTTATATTTTTTTAAAAATAATAAATTCAGTCACAGCATGGATTTTTTTAAAATTGGAATCTAAGATCTGTTGAGTTTAATTTTTTAATTTTTGTAGTTTTATTTTAAAATTTTATGTGACAAAATTGAAATGTTTTAATGCTGGTTTACATGCCAAGGAAATCATGCATTTGTTAAATTCAAGACTTTTTCTTTTTTCTTACAAGGAATTGATTACTTACTAATTTGGGGTTACTAAGTTGGTTGATTGATTTGCACGCTTCAGCAGTCCTTTCTCCATGATCGAACTGGCTGCGAGTCAATTCCGTGGATGTGGATACCTATTCCCATCAAAAGTCCTCTAGAAAGGCATTCCTTTATTTTTGTTGGTTTTTTTAAAAGATTTTTTTAACTTCTTTTTAATAGCTCATATAATATATGTGCAAATTAAAACATGTTTCTCTTATTTTTAACATTTTCCTTTGTTCTAATATTTGAATATTTATTAAGATTCGATGAATTTTGATTTGTGTTATAGTG
The DNA here is from genome assembly GCA_019973955.1 of Trichonephila inaurata madagascariensis. NCBI lineage: Eukaryota > Metazoa > Arthropoda > Arachnida > Araneae > Nephilidae > Trichonephila > Trichonephila inaurata. Next base: position 76,176 of record BMAV01022357.1, read on the forward strand.
TTTCCCAGAAAATAAGACTTAATTGATAATTAAACTTTCACGTGATTTTTCAGGATATTCGCAATATAAGCTTTGCTGGCAAAATAAAAGTCCTAGTTAAGATTGCAGGTTTGACGTCTCTGAATGACCAATTGAAGTTGAAATACAACTCATTAACATTTTATAATTAATGTGGTTGTGGTTGTAGCTTAGAATCTTGAATATTCAATAGTTGATGATTTTTGTTGCTGAAAAGTATACTTGATTAAATAATAAATTTAGAAGAATTATATATTGATCCTCAAATAAGTGTAAAAATGTAAAACTATGAAATAGAAAAAGGATTGTGGAAGATTCCATGAGTTCTGTTCAGTATTAGAAAATTCCAGAGTAAGAATTGTACAGCTTTCTACAGAGAGAAAAAATAGGATCTCTAAGCAGTCCAACAATGACTAAGCATATAATAATTTCAGACTAGGCCACAGAGTCATGTGTGGAATGTCATGAGTTTGAGCCCAGTACTGCTGACAACACATCATGTAGAGGAGGTCGATGCATGTAAAATTTGTAAAGGCTTGAATGTTTTGTTGGTGTGATGTGGAAGTTAAGAGAAAGGGATGTCGGCTCGGGTGTTGTACTTGTTGCTTGACCACGGTTCAAAATTATAAGGTCCATCGCCAGTAGCCCTTGGTCAACTTTATAGTGCAACATTAATGTAACTGTCACTTGCTCATGTACATGAAAAACGCTGAGAAGTATAAATGGGGATCAGATCTCGGCAAGAATTATTTCTTGATTTGGAAACTATGTCAATAGATTGCTGACAGAAGAGCAAATTGTTTGGTTTCCGCTGTGGATATCATTACAAGGCTTTACAATATTGGATGTGGATGGGTTCCTCAGCAGTGTGAACTGTGGAGAACAAAACATGGCTGTATTTGAATAAATGTAAGCTGTGTGTGAAAAGTAAGATATCCTGTGAAAATAAGCTCTATTGTGCATCTTCTGCTGCAAAAGTTAATATAGAAACAGGTCTTACTTTCAGGGAAACGAAGTAGTATAATTCTTGTGTAATTCTGAAGTGTGTAGAAATTTTCTAAAATGCTTTATTATACTGGATGTATGAAAATTCTGACTATACTTTCAAAATTTAATTGCTAATTAAAAAAGGTATGAAGAAAATACCAAAGATTTTTCACAATTTTCAATTGTACGATTTCAATGTGTGCAACATTAATTGCATGCAACACAGTCTATACAAGTAATGTCGTCTCAGTTTCTGCTAGAGAGCCATGATCTTGTGGTGAAATCATTTTGAATTGGGAATGTTGCGAAACATGGATGTTATACCTTCTCGTTTGCATTTCTTCTTTAATTTAAAACTTCAATCTTTTCTTTATAGAACATAAAAAACTCTAAGGGAATATCTTAGTTTAGATTTAATTTATTTTTCAAAGTAGCCATACTTTCTGGACACCCTATATTTACTATAGTTTTAAAATAAATTAGCAGGGATTTCCATAATATATTTTTGTTAGAAAACTATATATATATATTTCATAATTAAATCAATTATAAGTGAGAAAATTGCATTACAAATATCAGCAGGTAGTTAATGCATCTATTTTAATTACTCTTAATATCTTATAATTTGTAACTTATTACTTACATTCGTAATTTGACATTGGGGCCAATGATAAATTGTTTGATTTGTGTGATTTTTAATAAAAGTATTAAAATAAGTAATTTCTTGTATAATCAGTTACTGTTGTTTAAATTTAAGTTAATTTTTTCTCTCGCTTTGTATAAAAAAATTTTTATCTTTTCAACTTTTATATTTAGTGAAGAATCAGATGAAGAACTTTTTGGCAATACAGTTGAAAGTAATGAAGATGTTGAGGCCTTGAATCAAGTAGCTGATGTAAATATTTTTTGTCTTACTTTTTTTTAATTAAAAAAATGAATTGGAAAATTTTGAATTTAAATTGCATTGTTCCTATATGGATATATTATTTTTTCCGTTATATTTATTATTGCTAATTATACTCACTGCAAGGTATTTGGAAATAAACTTTTATTTTAGAAACTTAAACCAAAATATTTAAATAAGCAGAGTTTTAATGTGAAGTCTTTTTCTGCATTATGGCATTCTGTGATCTGAGGATTGGGTTACATTAAGTAAAGATATTTTAATTTTGGATGTGTGTGAAATGATTTTTTTAAAAAAATTTTTCAATAGTTGCATTTTAATTTGCCTATAGCCTTGTGTTGCTTTATAATGCAATGTTAATAAAACTTGCTCCATTGTATAATTCTCAATTCATTCAAATTTTTTTGTTAGATTAATGTATTTGTTTGTTTTTTAGTTAGGTATAATTGTCAATACTTTTGTTATATTTCCCAGCTTTTCTCATAATTAATAAATTTTTTATCTGTCCAGCTATGGAATATGTTAACATATATAAGAAGACCTGATGAAGGTCCTCTACATTTAGTGCAAAATTCCAGTGGTACTGTCTCCCAAGATGGCAGAGAAGGAAGGTATACATCACGTCCAGGTCCTTCAAGGCGGAATCGATACATCCGAGTTCCAAATCGGAGGCCCAATCAAGAAGGGCCAGATAATAGGAGAGCAGAAGGGTAAAAATTATTTTAAATTTTTAGCTTTTTATTTTGGTTGTTTAAGGTAACAAAATAGCTGTTATTAGTGAGTAGGAAAATTTTAAAGGAAAAGTTTTATGCATATATCAAAATTGCATTTAAACAATAATTTAGGAATCATTTACTGTATAATCTGCTATTTATAACTCAAAAAATAAGTTCAAAATTTACAATTATGCCTTGTATGCCAAATATAAAAATGATAACTTTAAATATAAAAAGAAAAGAATATAAAATTAAATTTCTACATTTATCAAAAATACTGTTTATTTAAAAGAAATAACATACCATATAAACTTTCATTATTGGATAACATGAAAAAATTGTCATATCTATCTTTTTTATATCTTTATGCACATCATAGAGTTCTACTTCATGTTTTCACTATTATTCTGATCCATAAATAAATAATCATCTTCCATTCCTTCTACATTATCAGATATATTATATTTTTTAAAGATTTTTAACTGTCAGTTTTCATACCTTGCTTTAATTATCCACTCACAGATTAAATATGGACTTAAAGAAATAAGAGCATTGCACATGTACATTTTAGGTTTCTTCACAAAAAATATATGCACTCTATATGATGAATATACCTTAAACTTAAAAAATGCAGTTTGTAAGTATCGATGCATGTTATACTCCAAAATATGTAGTGTGTATGTTACCGGCAAAGTATGAAATAGGAGAATTATTATATACGTTGCCTAGGCATTGTATAGAATGCCAAATGCTATCTAGGCAAAGTATGAAAAAAGGTCCTTGTTACGTCATCAGCGCACTGTAGCGCCATCTGTCAAAAACTTGTAAAAGTAGACATAATCAGGCTGTACCCCGACGAAGGCGGGTGCACAAATAAAGTAGGCTTAGCATTGCGAAAGTTTGATGATTTTTTATTCTTACCAGTTTACAGTCCACTCAAATATTGACGAAACATTGGCCCTACGAAGCTAAAGAAAATGGGTAAAAAATCGGAAAATAAAAATAACTCCAACGTAGCTACTGAAGCGAAATTGAATCGCTTAAAATCGCAAAGGAACTTTAACTAGGTTAGAGACTTTTACCTCGGAGAAGACAGTGTCAAAGGATACTAGTGTCACTGAAATCGAAATAAAGCTGAAAAAAATTGAGCAATTACAGATCAATCTAGATAAAATAGCTGAGGATTATTGTGAAATAGAAACTTCCGATAGCTGCGAAATCATTCAGCTGGACATTGAAGATATAAATCAACATATCGAGACAACAGAGGTAGGTCTCAAACTTTTAATGTATTTGAAAAATACTGAAGATGTAAACAGTAATTTAAATGACAATGGTAAACATAGTATCCGCTTACCTCAAATTCCATTGCCAGAATTTTCTGGTGTAATAGCAGAATTTTCTAATTTCAAAAATCAATTTACTGATTTAATAAGTAATAATGAGCAATTGAATGATTCGCAAAAATTATACTATCTTCGAGCATCTCTAAAGGGAGAAGCACAAAGCTCTTGGAGTCGTCTAGCGATAGTTTCGATTCCCTCTTTAAAGCATTAGAAGATCATTACGAAAACAAACGGCAGTTGATAGATTCTCATGTTCTTGAGATAATAAATTATGAAAAAATTTATAGCGAATCACCCAAAGAACTGTGCCCTTTAATGGATTGTATCAATAAAAACATTAGAGCACTTAAAGTTTTGAAATATGAGCAGAATGATCTATCGGATATAATTTTAATAAATATAATTCTTCAAAAAATTGACAAAGAATCTAGAAAACAATTTGAACTTTCGTTGAAAACAGCAGAAGTTCCAACATTTGATTATATTATGAAATTTTTAGAAAAGAGAAGTGCCGTGTTAGAAAACATTACTCGCATTTCTAGTGCTAAAATGATCCATAAAAATACTGCTATGTCAACTAAAGCCAAATCTCTGGTAGTAAATAGTAAAAAAATAACTGTTAAACCTTGTATATTAAGTCGAAATTCTCATCCCCTTTATAAATGTATTGCATTTCAGAATATGTCTGTGGAATGCAGAAAGAAATTTGTTAGCAATAACAAACTTTGCATAAATTGCCTCAGACTTCATTCTGGTAACTGCATGTCTAAATACAAATGTACCGTTAGTGGTTGCAAAGGATTACATAATTCATTGCTTCACGATTCTAACGAACTTTGCTCTGCAGTTACAAATCACACTGTAGGGGAAAGGGGGATAGAGACCAATTCGAATCCTACTCGGTTTGAAGGTCAGCCAGAAGTTGCTGTTTTGACTTATGGAAATAAATGTGTTTTATTAAATACATTCATGATTTTCGTTAAGAGTGCTGATGGATATAGAATTAAGTTAAGAGGATTATTAGATAATGCGTCTATGATATGCGTTATGAGAGAAGACATAGCAAGGAAGTTAGGATTTAAATTTACGTCTGCAAACCAATCTATAACAGGCATTAACGGAATTACGCAATCCTCGAAGTATTCAGCAAATATTGAAGTTTCAAATCGGGATTATTCTTTTGTACGCAATGTATAATTTTCACTTTTACCTAAAATTACCGATGCGATTCCTGTATCGAAATTAAATATATCGGATTTAAATATTCCATCTTCAATTGAGCTAGCAGATTCTAATTTCCATATGCCAGGTCAAATAGATATATTGATAGGAAGTAAACTATTTTTTGAAATTTTAAACCAAGAACAACATTATTTGCAGGAGGGAAATGTAATTTTACAAAATACAAAATTTGGCTATTTAGTCACAGGTACCCTTCCTCAGTCACAAAACCAAGCCAATTGTTGTTTAATAAATGAACCAAGCTTAGATATAACAGTAAAGAAATTCTTTGAACTGGAATCACTTCCAGATGATTCTAAAGAAATTACTAAAAGTAAAGAGGAAATTTATTGTGAGGAACATTTTGTTAGAACCTATAAAAGAGATAAAACGGGAAGATTTATAGTTCAGTTACCCATAAAGGAAAATGCAAAAACATTATTAGGATATTCCAAAGAGAATGCGGTCAAGCGACTAAATGGTATTTGGGAAAAATTAAACAAAAACAATACAATGGGAACTCTGTATAAAGAATTTATGAGTGAATATAAACTTTTAGGTCATATGGAGGAGATTAAAAATGAAGCATTAGATAAGATTAGTTATTACATTCCTCATCATTCCGTATACAAACCAGAAAAGGCATCCACTCCATTGAGAGTTGTCTTCGATGCAAGTGCAAAAACAACAAGCGGTTTTTCTCTAAACTCCATCTTACTAAACGGAGGAATTATTCAACAAGATCTCTTTTCCATAGTCAGTAGATTTAGAAAACACGAGTACGCATTTAGTGCAGATATTAAAAAAAATGTACAGGCAGATACTTGTGGATCCTAATCAAAGGGATTTACAGAGAGTTGTTTGGAAGACCAGTGCAGAGGCTCCAATCAAGACTTATAAACTAACTACAGTAACCTATGGGACAGTTTCTGCACCATTTTTAGCCACCAGGACTTTAAAGGCCTTAGCAGATGAAGAAAAAGCGGAATTTCCTGACGCAGCAGATGTGATTTGTAATGATAGTTATATGGATGATATTCTTTCTGGGGAGTCTACATTAGAGGGTGCTAAAAAACTCCAAACCAGATTATCTCAACTATTACTGAGAGGTGGTTTTGAGCTACACAAATGGGTGTCAAATAGCCCAGAACTGTTGAAAGATTTATCTGCATCTTCCTATGTGTTTGATAAGGAATTTCAGGATGCTCCAGTGAAAACATTAGGTATGCTATGGGATCCAAATGTGGATTGTCTCACATACAAGGTAAAGATTAGTGACAAAGTCAACTTCTCAAAAAGACTTACTTTCAGAAATTTCAAGGCTCTATGACCCTTTGGGTCTGATTGGACCCATTGTTACGAAGGCTAAGATATTTATTCAAGAACTTTGGAAAATAAAATTAGACTGGAGTGAACAGCTACCACCAGATGCAATGGAAGAGTGGAAGAACTTCTACCAAAAATTATCGAAAGTAAATAACTTCAAAATCCCAAGGTGCATTCTACTTCCTGCAACAATGCGGATCGAAATACATGGCTTTTCCGATGCATCAGAACGGGCCTCTGTGGCTGTTGTCTACATAAAATGTTTCAACGAATCTGGACAGTCTCAAACTAGATTATTATGCAGCAAGTCCAGAGTGGCTCCTTTGAAAACACTCACCATACCGAGGTTAGAACTGTCTGCAGCTTTACTACTATCGAGATTAGTCAAAAAGGTTGTGCCAATTCTACAATTACCTATTCATAAAATTTGTATGTGGATGGACTCAACGATTGCTTTAGCGTGGATAAAGACTGAACCTCATAAACTCAAAACATTTGTCAGCAACAGGGTGGCGGAGATCCAAACACTTTCAAAAGACTGTCATTGGAAACATGTGAGCTCCAAGAACAATCCTGCCAACTTAATTTCTAGAGTCTGCAATGTAGATGAGCTTTTAAAGAACGAAATGTGGTTCTCGGGTCCAGATCTACAAACTGATGAATACGAGGACAATCAACTTTTTCCTGATCCTTACAGAGATGAACTAAAATGTGCTGTGACTCTTTCAATTACTGACTGTTCTTCAAATTTTTATGATGAACTCTTTAATGTTACAAATAATTTCATAAAATTAATTAGAATTTTTAGCTTTATTTTTAGGTTCATTAATAACATCAAAGCTAAGGAGTCTTGTAATAAGGACAAGTATTTAACTGCAGATGAGTTAAAGAGGAGTACGGAATTTTTAGCTAAAATAGCACAATTAAGTGAGTTTAAAGCAGAAATCGATGCCTTGAAAAAAGGTAAAGGTGTTTCAAAAACAAGTAAGTTAAAGACTTTAGATCCTTTCTTAGATGAGAATTCCTTACTCAGAGTTGGTGGAAGGCTTAGTAATGCTGATTTACCATTTGAAGCAAAACATCAAATAATTATACCTAGTAAACATAAATTTACTAAATTACTTTTTGAGCATATGCATAAGAAGTTTTTTCATATTGGTGCTCAGGGTTTAGTACATCAAATTAGAATGCAGTTTTGGCCCATTAATGGCAAGGGTATTGCACGAAAAACAGTTCATGGTTGTATTGCATGCTTTTGACAGAAGCCTACAGGGGTAGATCAAATAATAGGAAATCTGCCATCAGAGAGAGTAACTCCAAGTGCTTCATTTTTAAACTCTAAGGTGGATTTTTGCGGACCTTTTCAAATAAAATTTAAAAATCAGAGAAAGGGGGTATTTTCAAAAGTTTATGTAGCGATTTTTGTATGCTTGGCTACAAAGGCTATTCATTTAGAGGCAGTGACTGATTTAACAACTGAAGCATTTATTGCGGCTTTGAAGAGGCTATGTGCTCGCAGAGGCCGCATTTCAACATTAATGTCCGATAACGCAACTAATTTTAAAGGCGCAGCTGCAGAATTAAATCGTTTCATAAAATTAATTTGTAACAAAAACGAGACATTAGCAAATTATTTTGCTTCAGAAGCTATTCAGTGGAAATTTATCCCTCCTCGCTCTCCTAATTTTGGGGGTTTGTGGGAGGCAGGGGTAAAATCATTCAAACACCATCTCTATAGAACTTTAGTTAATAGCAAAATAACTTTCTAAGAATTCGAGACAATAGTAATTCAAATTGAAGGTATCCTTAATTCACGTCCATTAGTCCCATTGTCAGATAATATCAATGAATATGAAGTTTTAACTCCTGGACACTTTATAATTGATCGACCTATCAGTGCAATACCTGAGCCCGCAATTTTAGATATTTCAGATAATAGACTATCTAGGTGGCAGCATACAACAAAGTGTGTGCAAACTATTTGGAAACGCTGGAAAAATGATTATCTTAATCATTTACAGCAGAGAAACAAGTTGCAGTTTGAGAAAAATAATGTTGCCATAGGCTGCTTAGTGCTATTAAAGGAAAACGATTTGCCTCCCTGCAAATGGGCAATGGCAAGAATCTTGGAGGTTATTAATGGAACTGACGGTAAGGTCAGAGTCGTTAAACTGAAAACTGCCACTGGGATTCTCACACGTTCTATCTCAAAAATATGTCTCTTACCAATAGAAGATAATCATGTAAATTAAATTGTAATATGATGTATATTATATTCTTAGAATATTGTATTTTTTCTTATTTTAGAATATTGTATTTATTTGTAATTAATTAATTTATACATTTGTAAACTTATAAACTTGTATTTTTTAAGTATATTTTTTGAAATATTGTATATTTCAACGCCGGGCGGAATGTTACGTCATCAGCGCACTGTAGCGCCATCTGTCAAAAATTTGTAAAAGTAGACATAATCAGGCTGTACCCAGACAAAGGCGGGTGCACAAATAAAGTAGGCTTAGCGTTGCGAAAGTTTGATGATTTTTTATTCTTACCAGTTTAGTCCACTCAAATAGTCCTAATAAGGCTATTTTATAAATTATGTGCATTCCTAAGAAATACAAATGTTATATTAGAAAAATAATAAAGAGTGCCATTAAAAAAAATGTATTCAAAATACGTAAAGAAAAATGAAAGTTGTACTGAACAAGATTGTCTTTCTTAAGAGGACTTGGCATATTTTGAACAATTATTTTTTATTTATGTATTTAAAAATTTTATTTTAGCATTACGTATAATGTTTTTATTCAAGAAAATAATACGAGATGAAATTTTGTGCAAATTATTCACACAATTGAAAAAAAATATGGAACATTTTAAAATAATACTCCTTTTCTATTTACTAATTATTTGACCTGAAATATTTTGTAACTTTCCTAAGAATGTCTTAAACAAATTTATGAATCGATTTTACAATAACTTAATTCATGTTAGAGAAAAATTAATAACTCGAATCCTATGCTACCTTGATCGACCGCACCGGCTGGATTCGATTGTTCTCCCTATGAGCTCTTCAAATATGTAATTTTATCCCAATAGCCCCATTCCTCCTCCCCCATTTTACGTTTTTAAACAATTTTAAAAAATTTTAAATTTTTCGTAGCTCTGAGGAGTTTTGACCTGTATGGCTCGGAAGTACAAGGAGTCGACCTCCCAGGTGTCCCCCCCCCCTGGATAGCATTTTGCCAATGCAAATCCTGACTAGCTCATTTCACTGAAACAGTTCAGGGTGTAATAAAATCACTTACTATTATTATGGAAATGACATTGAAGAGATGTTATTTTAAAATATTGGCAAAATGCTGTCCAGGGAGGGGAGACACTTGGGAGGTCAAGTCCTTGTACTTCCGAACCATACAGGTCGAAAATATTCAGAGCTATGGGGAATTTAAAAAATTTTAAAATTGTTTAAAAACATGAAAGGGGGAGGAATGGGGCTATTGGGATAAAATAACATATTTGAAGAGCTTATAGGGAGAACAATCGAATTCAGCCGGTGCAGTCGACCAAGGTAGCATAGGATTAGAGTTATTAATGGGGAAGCCCTGTAGGGGGGGGAGCATCATGGGAGCGAATTCCAAGTAAGGCTTGTGCATACCCGAAAATATGGCGTACCACCAAAAATCAAGTCCCAAACTCAATTTCTTAAGGGGGAGGGTGAAATTTTTTCAGACCCCATAGGATTAACATGGGAACATGAAATTTTGGTGCTTAAGCCCTCCCCATGCCGACACAATGGGAGTCAAGTATATGACTGGATGGGTCTTGATGAGTGGAATAGTTGGTTCAAATCTCAAGTCCGAGATTCAAACAGGAGCCAAGATCTTGTGGATTTAAATAAATTTTAAAAGTTTAAAACAATTAAAAACTATGTATGAAATAGCCCTATATGAGCATGAAATTTTTATAACTGGAAGAGCAGTTAGAGAGGGATCGAATAAGCCAAGTTCGAATAGACTGTGAGGCTCAGGTGTCGAGATATTGGCCAAAAAGCTGTAGAGGGGGAGGAAATGCACCGGGGGATGTGTCCCAGCAGTTCCTAACCATAACAAAAGTTATTACGATCCCCCAAATATCAGTCCTCTAGCACAAAAAAGTGGCATATTTTTTTTTCATTTCATCATTTCACTGAAACAGTTAGGGGATTTAACTAATTCACTTACTTGCAACAGGGAAAAGACAAAGAATTTATTTTAACATTTTTCGTGAACTGATCATCTCCTATAGGAATTTGACGAAAGAGTTAATTTCATCATTTCCCTGCGACATATAGGTGGTGACCTTCAGGGGTGAAATGACATTCTTTCTCCCCTATCAATCAAAGGGTCGCACATACTCACAAGTCATTCCCCTCGCTCTTCTCCCCCACCAACGACTCAGCTAATTGCTGTATTTCATACTTTGCCGGTTTCTCATTTGGCATTCTATAGAATGCCTAGGCAATGTGTGAAATAAAAATCATTTCATACATTGCAGACTAGTTTTAGGCATTCTATAGATTGCTGGATTTCATACTTTGCCGGTAACATGTATATTTTAATTGTGTATGTGTGGATATTGTGTAATGCATATTTTTTTTATTATCCAAATTCTCAAATACATTACACATAATGCACGATTACTGTATCTAGTTTTAATTTTGGTATTTTTAAGATTAGCCTTCTCTTTTCTGTGACAGTTGAAATATTTTTTGTCTTTCAATTTACATTTTGTATAATATATTGAGTTATAATTTTGACCATTATTAATTTCTTTCAGGTTTCTACAACAGTTAGTCAATACATTATCAGATAATACAGGTATTCTTATATATTCAAATATTATAATGTAATATAATTAAGATAGTTTTCTTTCCTGTGAAATGTTGCTGCTTTTTATAAATTATTGTATAATATATAGGATATTATTCTTAAATATTGTTTCATTCTCATGCCTTGTGTGTGCTATTTTCTTTCAGTTTTATTAGTACATACTATAATTAGGCTTGAAAGCAATTTCATATAAGGTCCATTCCATGTAAATTGAATCTGTGACATTACAATTATCAATTATTTTTCTTTTTATTTAGAAACGTTTTCATTTAAGTATATAGAAAGTATCATTTAAGAGGAGACATCAGTTCTGTGTTCTTTAACTTTATTTTCTTGTAATAAGAGCTTAACAATCCAAAATTTGCCAATTTTTTCATAAACTAATGCATCTAAGTATGGACATACCAGTATGAAATTAGGGTATTGAAAAAAGGTACTATCATAGGCTTTGATATGTCACATGAGAAATTTAATTCAAAATAATATAAATAAAATTTTTCAAACTAATTAAATACCATTTTTTTTCTATTTTTGTTAATTGTCTGTAAAATTTGAGCTTGGGATTTCAATGGAATTATAAAAGAAAAAGAGCTTTCAATTGCACTGACATATTCTTAAGGAAATGGACCCTTTTGTAGAGTAAAATATCATGGTTTAAACAAATTTTTAAAGCATGTTTTTTGGGTTTCGATTAATATTTTAAACAGTGTTAATATTAAATCTTATTTTCTACTACTTGATTCCCCGATGAATTTCCCCTACTGTTACTCTTCTCTTGGGACATCTCCGTCCTGACCAATCGGACGCTTCCTTTACTCTTCAATTTTGGCTTATAAAATTTTTCTAAATCTTATTCGGATTTCTGAGTTGCATTCTGATTGGCAAGGTGTATCCTTGCCTATACCTTCCTGATCCTTCACCATTTTAATTTAATCTTGTGATATTACATTAGCTTATTTTAATCAACTTAAGTATTTTATTAAATTTCATTCTCAAATTTTATTTAATTGTAATATTTTCTTAACAATGCTCAATTTTTAGTAGTATCAAAATCACTCACAACTTGACAGATTGGAAGTTAGAACCTGAAAGGGGGTTAGTTACTCTGTTTAGTCACCAATGCCTATTTTATACTACATTACTGTTGTACCCCCTCCCCTATTTTACACAGTTATAGCACAGTAATAGAGAAAGGAAAAAATACTACCAAGAGAGGGAAAAAGAATTCTACTTGCATGAAAGGAATGAAAGCTTCTATTTTGTGAATGAATAATTGTGATCAGTTGCAGTTTGTGGGTCTACTTTTGTTAAAATTTATTTTTGCATTGAATGAGAACATCCTGATTTCTTGTGTAAACAAATAATGAGGCAGGATCATGTGAATGCTAGAAAGTTGTCACTCCTTTGTTTTCCAAGTCTATTTATAGTACATATGCTAATCACCATTTTTTATCATTTTTACAAGTTACTATCTGTTTACCTCGGTTATATCGATAGATGTTACACCTTTAACTCCTTGCCAAATAAAGGCTGTGTGATTTGCTCCCCAGTACCATTGTTTTTCACAAAGGTGCGAGTTAACAATCTATTGGAGAGGGGGAGGAGAAAAGGCATAAATAATGGAAACCACCTCTGAAATAAGTAAATTCTTTGCAGACACTATCAAGGTCATTTTATTACATTCCAAAGCTGTCAAAATAGTTTTACTAATAACAGGTGAAGAAATGAATCGTATTTCGAAAAGATGTGTAAATGTGTGGGGAGTACTGAATGCATTGATTAAGCAAGATGTGTATATATGTTGACAACAGTTAAGGATAATATAAAACTCAATATCTGTGAAGGAGTGTATTTTAATTATATAACTTGTCTGCAGCGTAATGGCACAAAGCTGTGAAATTTTTATATTCCTAGAGTTTTTTGCATTTCAAAAATGTTTTAAAAAATACTTTGTTTCGGGAAAACAAAACAAAAAACATATGGACTTTGTTATCTTGGCACCAACAGAGTAGTTACATCTGCATCATAATTTGGTCCGTTTAAATCTTTGTGAACATGCCTTAACTGTGAGATATTTCATTGTTGCTCCTAAACCATCACATCCTTTTCCACAAGCTGTTGCATAAAAGGGTTATTCAGCAAAGATTCCAAAATCTGCTTTGTAGTAATACAATCTCAAATTATTTTCTAAAAACAAGTGGTGCTTTTTGTGTAATTGTACTAGGCTATAATATTAAGCACTTTATTTTGACAATATTAATACTAGTTACTAGGTTAGAGGACTGTCTTACTTACCATGAAGCAGACAGAAAGTGATCACAATCGCCAAACAGCAAGCATGAGCATGTTTCCAAGCACATGTTAATTGGTATATGCTACAACATGTGTTAACAGTTTTAAAAAGTATGGAGTAAAGTATCTTCCATCTCTAGCAATGTTTTTTTTAAATAACATTCCTGTACTTTTAATGTTTCAATTTAAAATCCCCCCCCCCTTATTTTTTCATAAGATATTCATTTAATTTTCAAAAACTATTTTAATATATTAAATGTAATATATACATATATGTTGAAAACTAGGAAATTCTGTTGATATGTAAATTAATTTTTAAATAGCTTGTGTTTCTTCCCTTCCCTTCTGACTGCTTGAGAATGGATGGATGTATTTAAAACATTTATGACTGATCCTCTTACAATTTTATATTTAAATTTTGCAGGGTGTTTACTGGAAAAAAAAATTAGTGTGAGTTTTTTGAAAATTTTTTGTACATTTTTTTTTTACTAAAATTCAATTTTTTGAAGTTTAAGTGAGAAGAAGTAAAATGTGATGTATTATTTTTAAGCCTGTGACATGCTGCATTTAATTTGTGTATTGCCAATTCTAAGCCTTCTCAATTAAAAAATGGCTACAGATAGATTGATATTTTAGATTTCGACACATTTGGCCATCAAACAAGAGTTAGAAATTATAAGAAAATTGGAAGATGTAAGAAAATTTTTTGGAAGATGTGAAGTAAAAAATTACTTTAAGTTGGTTCACTTGACATGGAATGATCTTATATTTATCTACTGAACTTATCTTAATTTGTTACATACTAATACATATTTATATTGTATAATATTTCTGTGACTTTTAATTTACAAATGAATAGAAATTCTACTGAAATTATAGCATAAAGGAAAACGTTATTTATATAAATCATTTTTTTGCTTTTGGATACAAGTTAAAGAAAATTTAAGATATAGCTGTTTTGTCTTGTATGAAAGCTTTTTCAATACAAAAACTATTGTTCTTAAAGAAAAAAAATTATTACAAATTTTACTTGTGAAATTTTATAAAAAAAACAACAACCAATATTTGGAATATTTTCTCTTAATAGTTAGTAAGCATGGACAAATAGGATGTTAACTTGGATCCAAGAGCAATAGATTAATGCAACTGTCATCGATTCTTGAATTGTGAGAATTTTAGTTATCTAATTCTACACATTACTTTTGTTCCCAGAATTTTTATGAAATATGAAATGCTATTCAAATTATAATGAAATTTGGCATAAAGAACACCATTCTCAAATATTTGAGGCTTTGTGTAAAAAAAAAAATGGATTTTCTGTTATTTACCTTCTTATACTGAGATTAGGCAGTTGCTAAAGTGATAAGTACTGTTTATCTTGTGTGAAGGAAGCTGCGTTATTTTTCCAAAAGCATAATGTAAAATTTAAAGAGACCTTGCTCGGTTAGAGTTGATGCCTAACTTACTTACCTGCACATAATGCCTTTATTGTTAAATGAGCCAAGCAAATCTATTACCAATAAACTGATCATAAAATGGATTTGCAATTTTTTTCCAATTTTAATAGGTATATGAAAAAATGTAAACCAGCAAGTGGTAACCATTATTTATTAGTACTTAATAACATTCATAGAATATTTTGATTATTAATCTTCATTTAGAGAAAATTCCAACCATGGCAATATGGGGAAAATAAAGCTATTGGTAAAAAATGTTGTAGACAGGAATTTTGGAGTGTGAAAGAAAAAGGTCTTTTGATTTATCATTTGATTGTATGAAGTTTAAATTACGGTATTCCTCATCAATTCATTTCTGATTCTCCATCAAAATGTGGGTGCTCATTGCTAAAGAAAAGGGCAATAAAAATTTTGGTTCAATTTTCAAAATTATTTGTCCGAAAAGCCATTTTTTTTCTCAATTAATGTTGAGAAAAATAAAAACAGATGCCACCCTAATACTAGAAAAGGTACTTAGTTTTGTTATAAACCAAATTTAAAAAGTTGATCTCTTATTTAAAATTTATTAATTTATTTGTAATAAGTTCATTTTATATTGACAAAATAGATGTTACCATACTTTTATGTTGCAGATATGTTTATTTTTTAAGAATAGGTTTAAATTAATAGTGTGCAGTATTAAAAAAGTTGAGAGTTTAGTAATTAGAATTTTTTTGTAAAACTGTAATAGACTTGAGTGGGGAAAGGAGTACATTTTTTTAAAGTGTTTTTCTGTTAAGTCGTAAGCACTCTCATATGTACTTAATTATTTTTAAGTATTCAGTTATATTACTATTTTTATTTTCTCTGTTACAAAAGTCTTTACATACAATTCAGAATTTATTAATATGAATAAGTACGTTTATGAAATTTACTTTTATTTCATTTATTATTTTCTTACTTTTTAAAAAATCTTTTGTATTAAAAAAGTATATAAAAAGCAAAAATTTTATTACAATAGTATAACAGAAATTGGTAGTAAAGTTTTTACAGGAAAGGGTTATTAGGAATTAAACTGCTGCAGTAAATTAAAAAATAAGTGCTTTTATTTCTAAGAATCATTCTTGCTAATCTGTCACTGCATGGCTTATTTATCTGATTTAACTAGTCAATAGATAAGATAGCAAACTTGTGATCTAACAGATAAAATGTGTTCAATTGTTAAAAAAAAATTGTTTGGTGAATATTACACTTTGATCATAAATTAAATAATGTTATGTATTAGTTTTTTGTGTACAATCATTAGATATTAGACAGCTTATTTTTATCTGTTTCAAAGCTATGATATTGGTTTCCTTTGTAAATGTTTATATTTTACTGTAGAATTCTACACTTAAAGTTTGTTTTATTAAAGAAAACTCAAATTTTGCAAATTTATAACCTATAATACTTTAATTTATTGTTGAAATTTACAAATTTGTATTTTCTGAAAAAAAAATTCTTTTCAAAATAAAGTTTAATTTCCATCATAGTTAATGTGTTATTGTATTCAAAATTTTAAATCATCCCATCTTAAGTATTATTTATTATTTTTATTTCATTGATAAATTTTAGCATCTCTCATTTGCTTAAGTCTGTATTGAAGATTTAAGTGACTAGTCAAGAAACCAAAGGCATTTTTTATAAGACTTGGATAGCAGATAAATGAATAATTTTCATGTGTAGCAGATTTATTTGATTGTTGAAGCATAATTTCAAATCTCATGTTTGTTTCATAAAAGGACCTCACCCTGCAAAGTTATGTTCATTTCTGGGTAAAAAAAAATTTCTTTGTTAATGTTACCATAATTTTTCATGTGAAAAATTAAAAAAAATTGCCAATGAGCTATGAGAAATAGTTAACCCTCCGTGTATGGCTCCTACGATTTGAGTGGGGTATCACAATTTCGTACCCGATTACGGGTCACATGAAAATCACAGATGAAGAATTTTCCCCTTTTTTTTCAATACTGACCTCACTCTTTCCTGTGTAGGTTAAGAAAACATCATTTGATGTTTAATTTTGCTGCTAGATGGAATTAGAGGGTTCATGGATTTCTTTTCATTTGCATATTTGGATCAAAACGTATCAGCAATGGTAGCGCTAGCTGTATTCAGCTTGCAGAAAGGCATTTTGCTAGCCATATTCCCCCCCCCCAAATCCGATAAACAAAAGAACCTAGGAGACAATGTGCTGTATGTTGCTCCAAAAAAAGACAAAAATGGGAAGAAACACAAAGAGACTCGCATTTGGTGCAAAGAGTGCCAAGTTGTTGTGCCACTATGTTTGGAGCCATGTTTCAAGGTATATCACACCCCAAAAAAACTTTCCATAATAATGATGTAATGATGCAGTAAAAGTAATACAATCTTTATTTCTAAGGTCAATATAAATAAGTTGTCATATTTACTAATAATAAAATTTTTTCTCTATTTATGTATATATTCTAACAAAATAAAACTGATCTTATTCTTTTCTTTTTTTCTGTTTTATTACAAAATTTTTGTAGTATCTTTTGAGACAAAATTTTTAAAAATTATATTCATCTGAAAATAAAATTATTGCATGAATTTTTTAACTTATAAACCCTGCTCGCTGAAATAGCGGTGCCATATTATATATACAGTTGAACCTCTATATTGCAAATTTTTCTAAATAGCGACCTTTTTTATGGAATCTTGAACATTTCACGGCTTTCTTCATAAAATAACCTCTCTATAGCGAAGTGCATTTTCTATATAATGAACTTTTATCTTTTGTGATTCAATTTTTTTTTCCCTTTTTTTTTTTTTAAAGTATTTCTGAAAAAATTTCAAGTTATTCTCTCTTTAACCCATTTTATGGTGGTCATAAATCGGGAACTAGTTTTATTAGATCCTAGCTCACCTAGAGCAATAGAGTTCTGGACGTTTCATCCAAGAAGTACAACCTTTAACCATCACTAGAAATATCTTCGATATCCTCTTTCACCCTCATTAGAGTTGTCCTGCTTCCCAATAATAAAATAATGTATGTTTAATATTACTTGTATGCTTTAAATAATAAAATGCCAGAAAATTCATTAATTTTAGTTTAAAATTATTTTCTTAATATTGAAAATACAGTGAATTCTTCGACATTCTTTTTTTCTTGTTTTCTTTGCAGTTTTTCTATCTTTTTTTGATAGGTAAGATATATAAAATAAACATGTATTAATTTAAAAAAAGGTGTGAATAATTACTTTTCATAATATATAGGGTTTATGAATTTAAAATTTGTTTTATGTGGTTTATATATATAAAGTACAGTAGAATGTCGTTTTTCCATATTAATTGGGACCGGACACCGTTCGGATAACCGAAAGTCGAATGCGATTCATGCAGTAAATGAAACTGGACACTATATGAATATTGAAAATCATCGCATGCGGGAAACGTGCTTGAAGGTAAAGCAAAATGTCGCAATTTTAATCACTTATTTACCACACTGTACCAATATACACCTTCGTTCTTTCGCTGCAAAGTCTCTGATTCTCTTGAACAGCAGTAGGTTCGGATAAACGACGTTCTACTGTATATTAAAAGAGGGACCTCTATAAAACGAATTTTCCATATAACGAACTTTTTTTGGGATTTAGCGATTTCATTATATAAAAGTCCAACTGTATTTTGAAAATGAGAAAGCTATTAAAATACTTGGATTATTTTAAAGCAACTGATGAAGATGTGAATTGTAACATGTAGATAAAGAAAATATAAAAAAATCGCCTCGTATTTCAGGACAGGAAAGTATAAAAACTTATCCCCACACGGAGGGTTAATTCAATGTAATTGAGTATAATTTTAGGAACAAATTATAATATTGATTTTTGTAATGATAATAAATATAGGCACTATATATATATATATATATATATATATATATATACTTAAGATCTAAACTACAGACTTAGCAAGAGTTGGATAATTTTTCTCCAATGTACGTTTAATTATTTTACTTATAATTTGAAAGAATCTCCAATCTCTTACTTTTCATCTTAATTATTTCAACAGATTCCAATTTTTGTACATTATCATTCAAAAATAAAGTAATTCAGTTATACAATAAATTATTTATTCAAGTTTCATGACCTTGTAATGCTTTTTAAAGATTCGGAATGTATCTTAAATGTTTTCTTTGTTAACTTTTGATGTACTAATTTTTTTAATGCTTATATCCAAGTTGTGTTTTTTCACGTTAAAAGGAATACATATTAAATTGTATCGGGATTTTAATTTTATTATTGTAAAAAATATTATTTCAGTCATTACACTTTATCTGAATTTTACTAAAGTTTTTATTAAGAATTTATTTTGAATTTCAAATGGAAAAATTTGTTTTTTTATTTTAAAATTTTTTAGGATTAAATTTCAAACTGTATAGAACATTAATGTTACAACATTATTATTTATGCTCTTTTTTTTTATTTTAAAAATTGTTTTTAATTTGAAGTCTTATTAAGGTTGATAATTTTGCATCAAATGCTTAACAGTTTTGATTTTTTCTCATTAGGAATGGTAGCGAATGCTAGTTTTCCCGTGTAAGTATTTTGATTATATTATACATAAAAATTCATTTTTTCCTTTAGAAAAAATAGTTTTGTTATCAATTATATTTAACGTTACTTGTATATTTTATTTCATAATTAGCTGTGAATGTAATTACACTAAGTGATTTATTAATAACACTTTGTAAAGTATCAACAATGTTAAAAATCTTTTGGAACAGTTACTAAAGATTAAGTAGTGATTTTTATATTTTAAGGATTGTTCTATATAAAACTTAACCCTCTAAGTGGTATGCACGTAAAATCCTGCCATTCTAGAGATGCTTCGAAAATGCACCACACGGATTTTTTTGCCTTCAAGTAAGATTCTCAAAATTGTTTGAGCCCTTTTTTTCAGAACTCCTTTCCCCCCTTTAAAGGTTTTAACATCCTGAAAGAGATAATTAGGGAGGGAAGTTTTATAGCTCCCAGGGAATCCTGTTCTTACCCTGGAGCAATTGTTAAAATCTGGGAAGAATTTCCCCTTAGTGTATGAACCCCTTAGTAGTTAATGTTTGTAAGCTTGATTTGAGATTTTATTGGGTTTAAATTAAATAAATTCTTTGATGTATTTTTCATTATATAACCATTTTTTTTTTTTTTAAAGTTTTGAAAAGTCTCAACGCATAAAAGATTATGTATTCACTTTTCATTTTATACTAATTTGAAGCTGTAACAAGTTGGTGTGTGAGAGGGTAATTTGCTATTTTACATAATTGGAGAAATTACTTTTTAAGTGTCTTCTTTGCATGGTAAACTCACATTTTTCCCTTCCCCTTAAATTTATCAAACGGAATTAAGTTTTTATAATATATCTCTCTAAAAATATCTAACTGTATTCTACTGCTTTAGTTTCCTTAGCTTAATCAGTACTTTCAACTTTTAAAACATAATTAATAAGATGTCAAAAAAAAATGCTTCAAATTTTTATAAACTTTTGCATCTAAAATTCAAATTTAAAAATATCTATTTATGTAAAATCTCTCAAAATTTATCTTCTTTTAAAGGCTAACTGTAGAGCAAGTAATAAAAATCTGGGTATTTTTTGTCATCTTAACCATACAAAACTGGGAATTTTATATTGGTAATTTCATTTAAATATATATATATATATATATTTAGTGCATGCACAGTTAAAAACTATTTACCATAACTACTAACAATTCTTTAAATATAATATTGAATTCACATTTTACTATATTGCATCTTTAACATTCCATGAATTTCATACAATTTGGTTGAAAACTTCATGTTATTTGCAAAAAATATGCTGAAAAATTTGATGAATATACAGGGTTATCAGAAATGAATTATCTAATAACAAATTTTAATAATTCCCAGATGAATAAACAGAATATATCATTGTAAAGATAAAATTTGAAATTTTTTCCGTACGTAGCATTTCTTGATGTAAAGCAAAATTTGTTTTTACAAATGTTCAATGCGACTTTCTTTAGTCACCTGTATAATATCATTACGAACCTGGTCGCCCTAGACTTTTGCCTTTACACAGACATCAAGTTTCCTGGAACTGTTTACACCACCTTCTTACTCTCAAATGTCGGTGCATTTATATGCTACTTTCTCTGAAATTCACGTTGAACTGTGATTTACTGGCAATCTTTTTGCAAACGAGAGCACACAAAATTCCTTCTCCGCTGCAATGTCATTTCCACTTCTGTTCACAATTATAACATTGCTGCCTCCTATTTGACAAAAACAATGTTACAAACTCAAAATTTCATATTTTATCTTTACAATGACATATTAATGATCATTTTCCGTTTATTCATCTTGGAATTATTAAATTTTGTAATCAGGTCATTCATTTCTGATAACCCTGTACAATAAATTTTTACATAGAAGCAAAGCTAAGAACATAAAACGTCGGTATGTAAACAATTTATTATATCTATAATAGTTTTTGAAATATTTATTTTAAAATATTCAGAAAATTTGTGCATTATGTTATACTCAATATTAATTAAATAGACAGCATAATAAAATAATAGTTTGACTATTAAATTCATGTACTATTAAAAATTATAAATGGCATCGTTGCAAATGTTAAGAATTTTATAATTTTAATTTCAGACTTTAATAGATCGAAGTAGAAGATATATAAAACGAGCATCTAAAATACATGAAAAATACTTTCTGCAATGCCATGATCTTGTCGAACAAATGATGGCATTTTCACTTGGTAAGGCAGAGTCGGCTCAAACGGCTTGATGGGCGCCGCTCTCACAATTACAGTTTCCAGCAAAAAATTACAAATACAAATATAAGTCCTGTAATTTTTGAAACATGTATAATGATGAATTGTGTAATTAACTTCCAATACCTTGTTGCGTGATGTCTTGGGTAACTAATAGTACTCCCTAAGATAGATTTGTACTCCTTTTTCATAAACCGTACTCCTTTTAAAACTTGTACAGCGAAAATACACCTTTTGTACTCTTAAAAAATTATATAAACTATAATGGTAAGATACAAAAAATAAATTTTATTTTTTATCAAATAGGATTGCATCACTACGGGAATCCCCGTTAGATAAACGCTTATTTGCAATTGTTTGTAAACTAAAATATTTTTTCTTTCATGTTTACTTCAGGAAGAACTAATTTTACTCATAAAATACAAGTTTTAAATAAATTACTTTTTTTTCCAAACGTATTTGTTTAATAATATGTATATTTGTGTATTATATTAAAATTTCGAACTATCCTCAAAATTATATGATTTTTTCTCTAAAAGCTCTTGGGATTTTAGAAATGGTGTTACAATCCATGTACTTTTCATATATTTAAAAATGAGACATCTTTATAACTGAATTTTTAGGCCTTGCTTATAAATAAAAAAATTTGTTTTTGGCTAACTTAACTCAGTGGTGCCACAGCCCAGGAGGGCCAAAGCCTGCTGTACCTATAGCAGTATACATGACCTTGAACCCTGAGGTGCATGAGCAGATGTTCTGGTTAGGTGGTCAGTCTGACGCGAAACCCCTCAGTGTTATATTCCCAAGAAAGTTTGGTACTCATTTATATCGACCCACTGAAGGGATGAGTCGACCTTGCTTCACGGGTTTGAACCTCTGACCCGTGATGTGGAAGCGCGATGCTCTGCCAGTTAGCCACTGGACTTCACTGTTTTCGGCTAGTTTATAAAAAAAGAAAAGGATTTTTACATATTGGGAATACTTTGACTACAGTAAGTCATAGATTTATATTTTAAGTTTCTCTACAATTTGAAAAGAAGTAATTTTGCTAAGAAGTTGATATTGAACATAAACTCCTTGACTAGTTAAAAGTGAAGTGTTTTATTTTGACACCAGCACACACTAAAATAAGGCGCATATGCAGTTATATGATCCGCTTTGGTGATATGTAAATTTTAAAAATAACTCTACACGTAGGGAAACATTTCTTCAAAACCATACATAACATCTTGTACGGTCTTCTCCACAGTAGACATTAAATTTTTGAGTATAGAATAATAATAACATTTCAGCAGAAAAAGTTAGGTGATATATGTATATATCACCTTGATACTTAAGAATAAAATAATTTCATAGGGTTCTAAGTTTGGGATAAGTGATACATTCCTAAATGTAAAAATTATTTTTAAAATTTGGCACGAGTACATTGAGGAATTGTCTCGGGTCGGTTAACCTCACTGGAAAAAATTATTTAAAGTGTACTATTTTGAAAGACACAATTAATTGGGGAGAAGTTTTCCTTACAACCAAATTTGTAATGACTGAATTGCGTGAAAGAAGCAGTTATCGATGTTAATTTTCCTTGTATTAAAAGAAACAGAAAGATAAAAAATTAAACTTGAGAGAGAAGAAAATGGTTAGAAATACTGTCGTGCGCATTTGAAGAAAAGTATATCCTGCATTAAAATTAAAAATTGACTGAATGTGTTACGTCCATCACAAATGCCTATGTAGACAAGATTTTTTGTTTAACACAAGAAGTTTGAAAAGGAAAGCACTATGAATGAAAATTTAGATTTTTTCCGAAAAATATTCATTTAACATGAAAACATCATTTATATGATTAAAATTTAAATAAATTAAAAGTATTGAAATCCCTCTTTATGTTATTTTAAATTAAAAATATTATTGAATAGAGAAAGGACGGTTTTATTTCATAAATATAATCATTGTATGTATAATGGTACTCCATTTATTCTCTTATTGTTTAAAAAAGATAGGGTCACCTTTACTCTTTTTTACCTCATTACTTTTTTTAAAAACAGGAAAGTGTGCTTGCGTTTTCTTACTCTCATATTCAACAATGAATACAGGATGCTTTTTTCTGGTTCAAATCGCAATACCAAAATAAAACTTTAAACAGGCCATATATTTCAACTTTTTTTTTTACCCTTCATTTCTTTGTAACTTTACTGTGACTGAACAGATCGAGGAAAAAAACCAAGCAGACCTACTTACATATAAGATTGCCCTGGGTAACTTAGTAGCTGTAAACAAGTGATCTCCTGGTTTTCACTTAACAAAGAGACCGAACTAAGTCATAAAATTGTCCCCTTTAGACCTCCCAAGTTTTAAAAGGGGGAAAGGAATGAAGTCTTGTATTTTTGAAGGTGATAGCAAAAGAAAAGTAAACACTTTCGGAATGATTTTTCAGGAGGAAGCAAACCACTAGGAGGGTTAATATAAAACACTGAAAATTCATAGTTTTGGAACAAGGATTTTGGTTGGAAAAAATTCATAATTGTTCCAAATTTTTTTTTGTAGCAATAAATGTCTTATAGGTAATTATTTGGAAGAAAAATATTTTATTGAGGTTGACAGGAAATGAATATTTGTAACTTTTTAACAGGGCTTTAATTTTTCATGATGAAAACTTCCAATATCTCCCTAGAAATGTGTCACAATATTTTTAAAATAAATTCAAGCTGCTTTTTGTCCTTCATAAGATGTTGACTTATAGCAGGCCAATAAAAATGCCCTTCTCAATTTTTGCATAGCCTAATGATGGCAACTGCTTTTGTAGGTATTGAAATACATGCCTTTCTTTATTCAACAGTAATTATGTAGTATAAGTAATTATGTAGTAACATTATTAATGTTATTTATACCCTTTAACTGCTGATCAAAAGTTCTGTGCATTGCTTTCTGGTGGTATAGCATAGTTAGGTATTGCATAGTTATGCCATATACTGGGAGAAAAGAAAACGCTTAAGTAAGCAAACCCTTTTCTGAAATAAGTAGACTCTTCGCAAATACTCTCAAGGCTGTTGTATTGTATTTCAAAGCCTTCAGAATAGTTTTATAGAAAGCAGCCCAATGCCCAGTTAATGCCCTGCCTGAGTGAGGCATGTATATATGCCTGGTGGCAGTTAAAGGGAGTGAACACACTTAGTATCATCATCAGGTCATGTATGTAAAATTTATTGAAGTAAACTGTTTCTAGTTTTGTTGAATGTTTTATAGCTGTAGAGATTAAAAGAAAAATATGCTATAGTTATAATTGTTATGATAGCTTATGTAATCCAAACTTTGGAGATAAAATCTCATAAAATTAGAAATAGTGAAAAATTTTTGATTGTATTTTTCCTTACCTTGAAATTTATGGAACATCTTATGTATGTATATTGAACAGAAAAGAGAGATAAGATTTGTTTTTCAGTGTAATTTGATTCGCATTCTAATATTTTTCAAAAGTTAGTTAATTTTAAAATAATTAAAATATGCCTCTCTATTTTTTATTGAATATCTTGAAGAGTTAAAAAATGCTTGACAATTTTTTTTGTAAAAAATATTTTTGGTAACTGTTCAGTAAACTGAAGTTGTATGAACTATAAAGTCTAAGTACTAACTTTTAACTCTATATTTAAATGAAATTTTCTTTGAAAATTATAATTTTTTATTTTGTTACACTGTAATTTAGCAATGTGTAAAGCATTTGGCGTCTGCCAAGATTCATTGGCCATTGATATGTGTAAAGTTAAAATAATCTAAATTAAAATTATTAAACCAACTTATATAACAATGTATTATGAATATAATTACTTTTTTCTTTTGCAATGGTGCAATAAAATATATTTGTTTTCAACTATGTATTTTTACTTATGTTTTGATTGGTAGTGTGATATGTTTGTTTTAAATTTTAGTTCTCTATTTCATAATAAAATTATTTAGTTAAAAATATAATCGCATAATTTTAAGCTGTATAAAACCATGCATATATTTTTATCTCAAGATGTATTGTGTTTTGCATGTAGTCAACTTGCTTTATTTGCTCAAAATTAACAGTACCATTGAAGTTTACAAATATTAATATTAAATGCTTTTAAATAAATGCCTTAAACTGGAACTCATTTATTTACAATTTTCTGTGACATTGAATTTATATTGAGCAAGTTTGGATTACCAGATAATCTGGACAGGATCTTTAATAGTAGATTCTAAAAATTGGCAAAATACTTCTAGTATTAAATCTGTAAAAAAGGATTGGCAATGAAAATTGTATTTTTAAAGAAAAGTGCATCATAAGAACAGAAGAATTTTGTACTTATTCCTGTTGAGAATTGAATGAGTTTATTAAATAAATGAACATAAAAATGAGTTATCAGAATTCTCTTGAAAAATTTCCCTTGTGTTTCTTATTTTTAAAATTCTTGAAGATAAATTTCATTCTTTTTTTTTTTTTTTTTTTTTTTTTAGTTTCCTAAATCTTCATAGTAACCCAGGTGACTATGCATGGGGAAGAGGGGGATGGAATGCTATTATAACTCAAGTATGTATTCTTTTCTATTGTACTTTGGTCAAAAATGTTTAAATTTATAGATAACTGTAAATAATTAATGGTATCAAAAATGCACAAAAAAAAATTAAAATTGTTGAATATTTTAATTTTTATTAAGATGAGTTTTAGTAGTAATTTTTATGAAGTATTTTATTTAGTGTATAATTATTTAAATTTTTAAATAAACCTCTGAATTATTATAGATTTATATACTGATAAATTTTTAAATAAATTTGAGTTTATTGTAACTTTAGATTATCTATTTTTATGTTGACCTGAAATATACATTTTTTGGAGAATTTTGTATGTTTTTAGAATTATTTTAAGGCAACCTTTTAAGTATTAAACTTTTTTTTTTATATTTCAGTTAATTAATCAATTAGACGGTACAGGTCCACCTCCTTTGCCACAAGACAAGATAGATGAGATTCCTACTGTGAATATATGTCAAGAACAAGTCGGTTAGTTTGCAATTCAAAATGTTACTTATGATTGATTTCCAAAAGATTTTCTATAAAAATAATCAAACTATTGATAATTTCACGAAACTGTTTTGTTTAACAATAGCCTCAGTTCAAATGCATTTTTTAAAACTGTTACACTGGTTCATAGCTTTTTGGGGCACAGGGATGCAGTTGAACTTCAAATTCATACCTTCAGGGGCTAGATGTGTAATATTCAAATTGGTTATTCACTTGTTCTACTTGTTGCAGAATCTGATGTTGAGTAGGATTCTGTTTTTAAGGAATGTTTACTTGTGCATGCATGTTTGGAATGCAAAGTAATTATTCGGTATTGGTTTATCTTGTTCTTATATTTCTAAAATCAAGGGATTTATCTAAACCAGTTTATCCATTATTTACTTAAAGTTTGCTTTTAGTGTTAGGTTTTTCTATGAATGCATTGTGTTAATTGTCTTGAAATAGAGGAATGAGGTTTTATAAACAGAGCTTTGTAGTAATATATTTTCCTCTTCTATTTCTCATTAACGTATAAATTATTTGTAAATTTTATAAATTGCTTTTGTATTGTTTGATATGTTTGTTACTTTTATTATTTTTCAAGATTGTTTTTCTTTTGACATTTTATACAAATCTGCCTGATTGGTATTCAGATTTGAATGCTGAAAAATTAGCATCTTATGCAAAAGTGGCATCTTTGATTGCTTGTTTGCTTTATTGTGTCTGATGCCATACCTAACTTATTAATGTAATTTTTATTTTCTTTCTGCTTTATAGATTTAGAAATATCATCAAAAATGATTTTGCTAATTGTCATATTTGTATCTGTTTTTTAAAACCTTCAGAATTCTAACATTTTCAGCCTTCATAACAGCCTGTATTTTGTATATGCCCAGGCAGTCTGCCATAGTTGGTTATAATATTTGTTCACTGTTTACATTCATAGCAATTAAAAAACACTTATAGGATTTTTAAAGTTAAAATTTTCCTTACCTGCTTAATTTATTGAAGTTTATGTATAACATTACATTGTACCCTATAAATAAGTTAGCTTTGTTAGTTATAACACTTTTCTTTTAACCTTATGCATCAGAATTTATGAACAATTGAAATTATATGTCCTGTATATAAAATGAAGCTCTGTATATTTTGTTTGTCATAAGTATTTATTTTAAAATGAAATAAATACACAGTAGTAATTTGCTTATGAAATCAATTTCAAATATAAGTGTTGTTGTTACTTATGCCTCCTGATCAACAGTAACATCAGATAAAGGCCCATGAAATTCATTGCTGCAATAGGCTAGATACATGCCAGTTGTTAGCAGTAGCTTTGAGCACCATACAGGTGACGGTAGGATTTTTCTCAGTTCCACCTCAATTTTGAGGGAGAACACCTGGGGTGGTCAAAGGCCTCCCACCTCTCTTCTTTTCTCACGAGAGGACTTGCGGCTCGATGGCAATTTAAAGCTGGGGTGGGCATTAGGTCGACCGGTGGACCGCCAAGACATTTTAGGGTGACCGCCTTCATGCAAGACCTAAGACTCGCATACTAAAATAAATATATTTGCGCCAGTTAGACTGGAGCATCGGCTCTTCACAATGCATGTGACAGTGTAGATGACAGATGTACCATTATTTGAAGTACACGATGACCTTAACACATTCTCTGTTACTATAGAAGGAAAATGTGATGCTAGCCATAGAAATGTGTCACCCCCACCCACGCAAACTAAAGGGAAAAATAAATGTTGACCAATTCCTCCCGCGCTATAACACGGGATTGGCTACTGAAACATCACCCGGTGATTCCTGTGTTGATATTGCGTTCCGCGACAGAAGGCACCCGGCAGTGAATGTGTTAATGTACAAAGTAAAGTATCTAATTTAAAAAAGCTGCATTTCATTTAACATTCTCTTGCACTATCTACCTGTGAAAATCTGCATTTTCAACGAAGACCACTTGTAATCCAGTGTGAGATTAGCAGTTAGTAATTATATACTGATATTCAAGATAGGAGTGGACAGTATGTAGACTTAAGTCTTCTGCTGAGACTATAAATTCTATGAGAACTAACTTCAAATGAAAATGATATATATTTTGAGTTGTTTGATAATAAATGTATCATTTGATGTTATTTAATTTTAGGGTATAATTATTATGTTTGTATCTTGTGTTTTGCTTTAAACATGGTTTTAAAAGAGTAAATCTTTTATTATATTTATGTACGTAAATGTATATTCTGTATTTGATGAGCTTTTCTGTAGCTTACCTCACCTACACCACTGGGTGGACCGCAACACCTTAAAAAAATTAGAAGTAGACTGTACCATGTAAAAATCTGCCCACCCCCTGATTTAGAGTATCCCCACATGCTGCAAATACACCATACATTTACAAACTTCCATGCCTTTGAACCCAGGCCCTATAGCACAGCAGTCAGCGACACTAACCACTATACCGTATGGGCGGCTCTCAAATATAAGTAATTGTAGTAGAGTTTACCTATTTCAGTTCCTTTAAAACCTCAAATTTAGTCATAACTGGTTCAGAAGCATTAATGTTACCTGCCTGTTTGACCAAAGATATACAGATATCTATTACAATCTCGTATATTATTAGAATAAATACTCCATTGAAAGTGTATATAGTTTGTGCAAGATGTGTTTTTGTTATTACAGAAATCAAATAAGTTAATTATGAACAGTTTAATCCTAATGAAATCAGTTGTTTATACAATACTGTTTAAGTTATATAAGATTATTTAATACCATATAATTACTTCTCTTTCATAGATAAAAGTTTACAATGTACAATATGTATGGAAGACTTTGAACAAGGAGAACCTGTTCGAAGATTAGCCTGTGAACACCATTTCCACAATGGCTGCATTACTCCATGGTTAGAATTGGTAAGATAATTTTTTATACACTTTTTCCACATGTATATATTTAATTTTTTAAATATTAAAGTATTCTATTAATGTTAACTTAAATATTTCAATTTTGAAATTAAGATCTGAAAAATTTTGTTATTATTACTTAAAATATTGTCTACTTATGAAAATATATTAGCATAGAAGCTATTTTTAAGCAAAAAATAAAATTAAAATGAATTCTTTTTTCTATGGATAGTGTTGTGCAGACTTTAAAAAGTGCAGTTCAGGTTTTAGTAAAACTTTGTACTACTGATTGTTGAATTAATGTCGGATACTAATAAGGATAGCTTAGCTCAGGAATCAGCAACGTATGGCACAGGGTATAATTCCCACTGGCACTCTGAACTACTCAACACATTTTGAGTGGATAGAAGTTGATAAATTTTAAATGGTCCTTATTTGACAAACATCTTCAGGATTATTGACCTTTACAGAATTACGAAAAAATCTGAAAGATAACTCTTAAGATAAATTTATAGCTATTTTGTAAATTATTGAATGTCATTGATGGATATATTTAATTGTTTGAAGAGAGAAAACAGTTCATGTACTCAGCTTTTCGCTTTTAGTTCTACATATCAAAGTAAAAAATATTTCTTGATATGAAAAATATTTAGAGTCCATAAAGAAATTGTTTAACCCGTTCAGAACCATGATCACATATGTGATCACGCGTTTCTCCCTCCAGGACCCACAGTATCATATATGTGATTGCGCTTTCCTTCTCCGAGGCCCATGATCACACCAGTGTGATCAGAGTGTGAAACATTTTTATATTAATTTTTTACAAGGTGCTAATTAACAGCCAAAGTCCAAAACTTTGAATTTTAATATGTGCTACACTTTTAATCTATCAAGCTCATAGTTCTGTTGGTGCAGTGTGGTAGTCTGGAGAAGAGGGTGCCATCCTTGCGATTTGACCTAGGTTCGAAATTACGAGGTCTGTCACCAGTAGTTCTTGCATTGCTTTTTAGTGCAAGGGTAATATAATGTTCACTTGCTTACCAATTCAGCATACATATAAAAACCTGCTAAACTTATCCATAAATTGTAATCTATTGGAACTATTAAAAATATAGCTAATAAAACTAATGAATGTTTAAAAATATATTTCTTTTTCAGCACGGTACATGTCCTATATGTCGGAAACTGCTTAATGATAGTTCCAGCCAAGAAAGTATGTTTTCCTCCTCTTCAAGTGTGCCTGTTCCTGGTACATCCCAACAAACCAGCAGTAACAATGTTGAAATGACTGAACCAGACAGTGTGTCCAGAAGAAATGACAGTTACAATCCTCACGTACCATCAGTCTACGATTTTTCCGAAGAGTTTGATTAGCTCTCAATAGCTACGATTCCTTGTAAATACATTGTAGAGAATTCGCTATAGACTGTTTCAAGGATTTATGTCTTTTTATTTATCTCCCTGTGCCCAATATGGCAAATATGTTAAATTATGAACTTTTTTCACAGTGATCACTTGCATCCATTTGGGGAAAAAAAACAAGTCAGTGTAAATCAATGCATCCACTCAATCATTTGAATTCTTATAATATAGACTTCTGAAATTTGTTCCAAGTGCTTGCTGTAGAGAGAGTAACAATGGTTAAAAAATATATTTTGCCAAGTCTTTGTTCTTTTATTCTTCAGATTTTTTAAAACGATCTTTCACTACCATGTCTTTAATTAATCTTAATTATAGTGCCTTCATGTACTCATTGGGTTAAAGAAGGGGGGATGATATTGTTGTATTGAACTGATATCCACATGTGAAGTAAATAAGAGCTATTTTTTATTCGCAATAAGTTCATTATTGCACATGTGCAAGTTAAATTGTATATTAAGTTTTAAAAACAAATAAATTACCTTACTTCTTTATATTGTTTGGGTTGTTGGGTCTGTCATTCTTTTTTATGAGATGCTGTGTAAAAATAAGGTATGAAATGTGCTACTAATGAATATATTGACAAAAGCTTATCATAGTAAAATTTATAATCTATGTAAACATGGATAATGATTTTTTATGTATGTGAAGGTCAGGCTAAGAAGAATTGTTTGAGAATTTCAAAACTAAATTTTCTTTATGCCAAGACTTATTTTTCTACTTATAAAGAGCAGGTTTTGCTTAAAAATGGACTAGTTATATTATGGTTCTTAAAAAGGCAAGATTTTATTCAGCAAAGGATAAAAATTGGATGCGTTTAAAAAAAAAGTTAAATATTTACTGGTGAGTCATAGATTGACTTAAAAATTGCAAAGATTTCTTTTCCATGAAATCAGTTTGGAATGAAGGCTGCATATATCTGGTTTATTTTTGTATTGTATTTTACCTTGGAGAAAGGGAGATCTAGTTTCTCTCCTGAAATTAATTTTATTTTTAAAAGAATTGGTATTACAATAAGAATTTTCTTTTAATTAGTTTAATTGCTGCAATATCTGTCACAACATAACTGATTTTAATAAAGGATATAGTGCTGGAACGAGAAGTTTTTGCTAATAAAATTGCCAATACAAAAATGGAATTGCAATAAAGTATGATTTAAAAAGTTTTTAGAGTTGAAATAAATAGCTTTTATTTTATAGACCCTTTGTCAGTAAAGGTAAGAGCCAATATGCATTTTTATGCATATACATTCAAGAACGTGGTCAAAAATTACAGAGTTTATCACCAATATCTTTCAAGTTGCTTATATATGCGATATTAATAAACATTCATGGAATAAAATGTAAACATAACATTCAGTAATGCAAGTTGCATAAACGTTTATGATTTTTTTTTACGGCAAAATGTATACTTTAAATGAAGTGTTGCATATGTACTCTCATGGACACTGAAATTAGTACACTGAGGAAGAAAAAAAATATGTGCCAGTAAACAGTGAGATTTAATATGCAGATGATCTAAATTTGGTTGAAATGCACAGCAGCACTTGTTGCAATCAACTAATACAATTCATGTAAACAATGCATAATGACGGATCTATAAATGTGAAGATTGCATGTTGATCTTAAAAGGAGTATTAAGTGAGTAGAATACAAGTGGATGTGTACAAGAGAAATTCCTTCAGTTAACTAAGTTTGAGAAGAGCTTCATGACTGGCCTGAAGATTACTAAGTGGGTAACAACATGTTGTATTACTTGCACTTTGATTATTCTTATTTTTCCATCGGAAGGTTTTGGAAATGGTGGACATTTTTTTGCATAAATAACATGAAGAAATAATAAAATTCAAGTGATTTTAAGAAAATCAAGGGTTAATAAATATTTTTATTGCTGAATTTCTGATAAATGAAATGTTATTTTGTTCTAATTTTTTTTAAGTTTGCCATTTCATTATCCAATAAGAGATCCGGTCTCCGACGTTCTAGGACATGTAGTGTATTTCATCCATTCTTAAAGAGAGTCGTTGTGGAACTGTCATTTCAGATTGTGAAATTCAAGGCTGTGATATTAGAATTGTACCCACTGTGAAAATAATTATATAAAATATGGGAGTACAGGAGGATACTATATGTATGTAAAATGTAACTTCCTCTGTAAGTCTGACACGAGGAGCGTTAAAAGTATCAGATCTGATACTATCTCATAGCGTGATCAGATATAAATTTTGAAACTTCTTGCATAGCAGCTTTTTTACAAATCCTACTCTTGATTATATATGTATGTGTATAAAATCCACAAATAGTATTCATAATATGGAACATAAATAAAACCTTTCATTGTAAAATAAATGCCTGATACTGATTATGGCTGTGCTAAATAGCTACTTATTGTATGCAGCATTTCAAATTGAGTGGTTGTAGGGAACCCCTTTTTGGAGGGCTTCTTGTGTACGAGGAAGAAATGCATGCATTTCTTCAAATCATGTTTAAAAAATTAATAAATTGAGTTGTACTTAATATCATGTGAAGATCTCAAGAAATGCTTAATTCTCCATGTACTTATAGCAGTATGCATTAACATACTCTTTTAAAAGTTGAATTTTCAGTTTGGTTTTTTCATGTTGATACTTTTTTAAGTGAAATTATTCTCTTATATAGTTTTAATTGATGTAATAAAATAGCTTTATATTTTTGAAGATGTTATCTGAAGACTCTTCTAAAATAATATGTACTACATGAAATCAGACGACTTTGGATGATATTATATAACAAAACAAATTCATTAATAATCATCTTTAAATCAATTATTTAGGTTAATGTAGTTTCGTTAGGACGTATGTGACTTTTTAAAAAAAATTCCTTTTATAATATCTCTTGGTAAGAATTTTTTAAAATAAAAAAAATGAGCTATTTTTCTAAGATGAAAGTGTGCTCTGTTGTCTCAAGGAACTTAGTGTGAAATAGTCTTTTTTTCTTATTTTGAAAAGTATTTTTATTATACATACAGGAATTCATATATATATATTCATGTGTATAAGGTTCCTATATGTTTACTCCACTGTATTGTTTGCATTTATGTGTTGTGATGTAGAAGTTACAGAATAAGGTAACTTGTGTGCTTCAATTTCATTATTAAACCACGTCTCAGAATTAAAAGTTTTCCATCTATATGAATTGTGTAGACTTTATTAGGTTAAAATATTTATTTACCATAAACAAATGAACTCCATGTTTAAAAAGTCACGAATAATGTGTTTTGATTATATTTTCTAGCGAGGATCAAGCAGAATACTATATCTGTGTTTCTTTATACATATTAATAGTTCTATATACAATCCTGCTTTGGTATTTTATCTCTGAAAAAAAAATATTCTGATCATTCACAGATTCTCTTAAATGCTTTGATCTTCACCAGTTTTCACATTCAAATTATTTTTAAAAATAATTTAAGATGAGGTTTTCGAATTTATTCGTAGGTATATGTTTTCTGATCAAATGTAAAGAATCAGCATATAGAAATTATTCTATATACTTAGGTAAAAAAATTAGAAATCTTCAAAGAAAATTTTGGGTTATGATTTATCAAGATGCATGATATCTTTTGATTAAAATTTAATTTTTGTCAGTCCTTTAATTTTTTCAATTAAAAAAAATATTGACACTCTAGTGGTTTATTTAAAATTTTTATTCTGCGATTCAATTGGCATCGAAGACTTAATAAATATTATTAAAATTACTTGTACCTTTGTTGGCCAGATTTTGTACAGTTCAGATTTTTTTTTGGAGATATTTAATATTCTATTTTTCTTTGCAACTACGTTCGCTATACTGTTACCAACTCTTAAAATGTGTTCAAATTTGTGTATTAAAAAAAGAGGAATTCAACCAATACTTTAAGAGAATTGAAATGTTTTTCAAGCCTTTGTGACAAGATATTCAAATGTTAGAAATTTTTTAGTATAACTTGTGGTTAAGAGTTTCATTTCTTCAGAGTGTGTGCTTGAGAATCATTCTATATAAAATATAAATTCTTTTTGTTTGGTTGGTTCTATAGTGGGAAACATTGTTTTATATTCTTAATTGAAGAGAAATAATGAAATTGTAATTTCACATAAGGTGAATGATCAATAATGCTATTAATATTAGGATAAAAAAATTGCTTAGATAGAAAACGAGAAAAAATATTGCATAAATTTAAGATATTTAATTTCTGCATATCCTTTTGCGAATGAGATTCGTTCTGTGATGTTAGTTAATTTTTTTAATTTATTCATAATACAGTTGAATTAGTATATTCAAATTGTATTCCTTGAGTTCTCACACTCAAAATTGGAACATGTCAGTGATCTTTATTATTTTACAAAATTAAGTTCCGAAATGCTTAATAAACCCTGAAATATTTGAGGCATGGATTAAGACATGTGCTTTTGTCTTTCAGTTATTACAAATGTCATAACTCCATATTGAAGAGATCTGGTACATAGGGCTATCATAAAGTTCTAGTCATTCTAAGAACCGATGTATCTGAATAAAAATGTATTTTACATATATTTATCCTTATGTGTGCAGTGTAAATTGTAAGCATTAATGTGGATTTGTCTAGATTGATGTAACCCACAGTATGTGAAAATAGAGATTAGCAAAGTCCTTCATTTGAAAGGTTGTTTTGCATGGCAAATCCATGATATGGCTGTTTATGAAATAATAGCTGGTATTAAGACACTTGTGAAATTGAAAAGGAGATTTTTAATTGGCCACAAGTTCGTCGCAGACGGTCCAAGTAGATCATCTCTCACGTACAATGCTGCCACAGTGTTGAAAGCAGAGGACTTAACATCTTATTAAACTGAACAGCCATACAGAAACGATCATGAACAAGACTGATCTTTGGGTTATGGAAGTTGGTAGACTTCATATCATCAGGTATTGAATACTTAAAAGATAACTCATTTATTTAGTGCTAAACTTGAAAATTTAAAACAAAGTACTGCATAACAAGGAAGCTTGCCTACTATTAGTACCTGTCTTGGAAAGTAAAGAGCAGAAGATCCAAATTTCTTCTTGCTTTTTATTTCAAGTTTTCAATCACTGTTGTCATATTGGTTTGCATACTTTGGTTGGATCACTACAGGGGAAAATTATTCACAAAGAATGCACATTTCAAAGGTATCAGCATGCTGAGATCTACGATTACAACTCCTTTGCATATGCAAACATTGCACTACCCCTACTACTGCACACTGTTGAACAAATAACATTATATTCTAATCAAGAAATAGAGTATAGGATGATATATATGTATTCCAATTGCATTCGTCATCTTGCCAACAAAGCATTTCGAGGTTCAAATTTCTTGCCACGAAAGCTTTGATTTCTTTGATTCCTCGAAAGAAATCGAAGCTTGTGTGGCTTTAAAGTTTTGCCACAGCTGCCCTATTCTTCCAATGTCATCCCAAGGGACTTTTTGTTAATCCTAGAACTCAAGCCAGAGAGATTTAACTACACAAAGGGCATCATTTAAAAGGCTACATTTTTCTACATTGGTGGCCTTCCAGAAGTTAAAAAAACGTTGGGGGTGTGTATGTATCAAAAAGTCTGAAGAATAGTAAATAAAATTTAAATTTCTATCGCGTACTATTTAGAAATAATTGAAGCGTTAAGGTGTCTTCCCGACATTAAGTTTGCATTTCGTACAAAAAAATTTTTTTTTTGTAACAATAGAAACATTTATTTCAAATTAAGCGATAACATATCAAATACACATTGCAAAAGAGTTGTGTACACATGTTAAAAGAAAAAAGACAGTTTAAAATAGCTGGTGTTTATAAAATTCAAAAATAAAAATTAACATATAATCACTCTCATTGCTATAAATTTGGTTCTTTTAAGGCTGCAATAATATTTTTTATCAAGGTGAACATCTAAACATTAATACAACACGGTTTAAAACAAATTTATTGCAATTGTTATTCGTTGGGGACTCTTTCACATTGTGATGTGTCGATTGACATAACCAATCGAAGATTTTTTTTCACAATGCGATTGTGATCTAAATTGCAAAGGTCTTTGATGCTGTCATTGAATAACTCCTGTGCAACGTTAATTAAATCAAAAAATCGTTGAGTTTATGTACAAGATGACTATAATTAAAGTTTTAGTTTCAAAATGTGCAGTAAAAAGAAACCACTAATCAGAATGTTTAATGTGCAACTTGTGGGAAAGCCGAAGTAATTCGATTCAAAATGACACCTGTAGCCGAATTCACTTTTACTATGCCACTTACAGCGCCATCTATTGATACACTTTGGAACTTTTCCTTATGCTATACTGTCCTCCCC
>BMAV01022357.1:124267-171794 GCA_019973955.1 Trichonephila inaurata madagascariensis
CCCCCCCCCCCCCCCCCCCCCCCCCCCCCCCCCCCGCCCCCCCATGGGCAACATAAGAAACATCAAATGAAACGCACATTTTTGCTAAATTTCGAATAGCCATCTCTTATATTTAATAGAAACATTTTCTCGTCGTACTTCCATGAAAAACGGGGTTTCCAAAATGGCCTCTAAGAAAATCATAGAAAAAAAGCGTCGCTTGTAAAATACAATAATGGAGAAAACATCAGATTGAGCTCGTCCGTTTTTCAAACATTCATTCCACATTTTTTTCAACCAGAAATTGAAAAACTTCACTCGTCACACTTCACTTTTATCCATTCTAGAAAAATCTCTCGCACAAATAAACCTTCGAAGTCGAACGTCAGTTTAAACTGACGGAAAAGCTATAAAAAAAATCCGTTTCGGATAAGGTTACCACTTGGCGACAAAATCTTTTAAAAATTGGCGCTAAATTTATGTTGCCAATTCAGGGGGCTGTGTGCTAGGATCCAACCCAAAACAATTCTTCAAAAGGCAGATTTATTTAATAGATATGAGTTTTTCTGAATTAAATTTGCAATTTTTGCGTCATAGTGTTCCGGCACCTATATTTTTCGAAGTCTCTTCTTGTGACTATTTCTAGTATTTAATCGGAAAATTTGAAATATTTTTGATTAATTCGGTCGTAGAAAAGAAAAATTCGTTTGATATATCCTTCTATATTCTTCGCTTTGCTTGCAAAATGCTAGGTAATAACTTTTTTCAAACTCTAAAATTATTATCTTTTCAGTAACAAATCTCTTTTTATGAAAATCTTTGTAAACCTGTTTTGTTAAGAAAAAGCTCTTCACAAATATTTAGACCTAGCCGCCTATGTGTGACTAAGTATACTTTTTTTTCCTTAAAATTTCTAATTTTCCTTCTTTTTTTTTTGTATGATTACATAAAAATAATCGATTCCCCTATAATTTTCTATACTACTAGTGTTAGTAGCTAATTTTTAAATTTGAACTAATTTTCTTATATTTTTGGTACTTACGAACTATCGGAACCACACTAATTCTAAGAACGGAATACACTGACGCGAATATGGAACGAGTAGTCGTAAGATATAATATATGAAAAACAATAAACAATTGTAAATAAATAATAATCAGTGAAAGGAAAAGATTAATTTATTTTTTTATTTAATATTTTTATTTGTTTATTATTATTTATATAATATAATAACAGTAGTAATATAATACCAATTAAATATAATTATATTATTATTATTAATTTTTTAATTACATTTTATTATTTAAGAATTTAGTAAATCCCAGATTCACATTTTAATATTCGAATTTCTCCTATCAAAGAA
This sequence comes from Trichonephila inaurata madagascariensis, assembly GCA_019973955.1. NCBI lineage: Eukaryota > Metazoa > Arthropoda > Arachnida > Araneae > Nephilidae > Trichonephila > Trichonephila inaurata. The sequence goes on from BMAV01022357.1 coordinate 125,610, forward strand.
TGGTTAGGCTTATAGCCTTATCACACGAACACGTATTTGGAGCAATTTTTCTTTCAAGCAACCCTTTCGAACAATTTCCACCCAGTTGCCATAGCAACAGCTTCGAGCACCTTTTTCCTAGTGAGCTAAAAGAATTACTCGAGGTTCCAGCCAATGGGGTTCTTCGTTTCCCTACGTCACAAACAAGATGGCGATACAGATGGCAGCCTCTGCTTCGTCAAACACATCAGGAATCGCATAATATTTTAAACAGAATGGTGTGCCATTTCTGTCAACGATGGTCAACAAAAGGTGGGTGGAATACAAGAAAAAATATTAGATGTACTTTTTCGAGTAATTTTTCTATGTGAAGACAGAGCGTTGGTGACGACAGATGGTGTTGTTTTGTTTTCCGCAACCCTTCACCCTGACAGCTGCTCTAATAATTACCCGAAATGGTTGTTCGAAAGAGACTCAGTTTGTTCGAGACACGTGTGTGTGATAAGGTCTTTAGAATGGAGGCAAGCGAAGAAATATGAAACGAAGCATATGGTTACCAATACAACGACTACGACACGTGCGAAATCGGGGTTGCTAATTTTGTGAGCTATCTTGAAGCGAAGCATGGTTGCGATAGTATGTAAGTACCAATTTTTTTCTCATCTTGCGAATTAGATTATCGTATTACAATGATATTTTCATTAACTTGACTTTGATTCATTTTTAAATATTACAAAGTTCTCTTTCTTGTGTGAAAAATTTATTTAGAATATAGTAAATTTTATATGCGCCTATTTGAAGGTAATGATATATTTTTTTTATAGAAATCAATGATTAAAATACTTTTGAAATCGGAATATTTGTAATGAAAAAGTGGAATAAAATATCTGCCTCTGAAAAAGAATCCGTAAAATATATGTAACATGCATATTTCACTCTTTAGTACAATTCAAAACATCGTATAAATATCTTCAACAAACACTAACTTTAGTAGGGTTTTATGTGTTCTAAAATGAAAATCTCAGCTTCACTAAATTTGTTTTTTAAATGATCCCATTTTTACAAACTTACGTAGTTTTTAGAATGCAATAAAAGGACAAGTGTATCTTGACTACAAAGCACACATGTTATCTTCCTCAAAAATTATAATTTCTTACAGTCCATATTTCCTTCTTTGATTTTCGACCTATTTTGTGTTATTTCCCTTTTGTATGGCCCCACGATTGTCACGACTATCAAGTAAAAGAACGATTCCATTAACGGAATAGGGAGAAACACGTAAAATTCTCAGGGGTTATTTACAAAGTACGCCCAGTTGCAGTGCAATGCTACATCATTGTCTATTTAACATTTAGATTCATTCATTTAACTCCTCCTCAGAGACGTCTTAAGACTTCTTGAGGCCCTGGGCCCCTATGCAAAAGTAGGCCCCTATCAGTGACCCTTAAAAGTAGATAGTATATAGCATACGTTGTCAAATACTCGTACAAACAGAACCCATAACAAATAAATGTGCATGACTTACAATTGCACAAACCAGCTCAACCGACTGCAAGCATTCAATTTAATAAGTAATGACGGTGTACGGTCAGTGGTGTAACGTGAACCTCCGCATTGCGGGTGGGCCCAAACCCTGACTTTGCAGGGGGCCCTAATGTTCTTTGCTACGCCACTGTGTATGTTGGTAAGCCTAGGCCTAGACATAGACTGCATCACTTAACAATGCAGTCTAACACCGTTGCCAGTTGTCATATAGTTCGAAATTCTAAGTTTTTCGAAGAATATAACACACGGACTTTTAAATTATTCGGACCTTGATCCTATTGAGGCCGAGTTGAGAACAAGACGAGGCCCCCATTGAGGCTGAGGCCTGGGCCCTTGTCCAGTTGGCGATGCCTTAAGACATCCCTGTGATCCTCCTTTAATAAGGATAATTTGATTGATTTGGGATTATTATGCGATAATGTGGAATAAAGCTAGTCGGTTTGAAGCTCAAAACACTTTGGGTGAGCTCGATTCTCCCGAGTAAGTAACTGGGGCTGTTGGTTCAATATGATGCAGAATACAAAAAAATTTACTTTTAAATACTTTTTTCCTTTCTTATTTGTATATTTATGTTTACAATTAGTCATTTTTTAACGTTTTTTTTTCTTTCGTTTTGGTAGCAGAATTTTAGAATACTTCAAACGCATTTTTTTAAGTCTTGAAGCAAATATGGTACCTAACCAGCTAGGTTCATGAAGTGAAATTTATTATTTGAAGAATTTATTTTTTAAAAATTTTTGACGCTTTTGTTTTATCAGCACTTACATAATTTGTTGTATGTTAATATTTTTAAAACATGAATTTTATCAGTTGTCACATGTTACCAGAAAAATATTTTCCAATCCCAAATCTGCATGTAAAAACTGTAGAGTTTCATATGCATTTTAGTTAAACAAATCTAAAAAGACCAAATGTTTGTAAACTGCATGTAATATTCATGAAATTTCATTGCCAGAGTAACAAATAACCTTTCAAATAGTACAGAGGGTTAAAAATTATATACAGCTGTAACATCAAATAAACCAAATCCTGTCAATAAAAAATGTCCATCCATATGGTAGTAAATATTGTTTAGATTAAAAATAAATTAGTAAGTAAAGCACAGAGACGAGGCCTTTGTGGAGGAGTTTACACTAAACAGTACTTTTTTTTCTGTGGCTACTACATCTATTTTAGAAATGCTCTAATCATTTTTCACATACACTTATGCAAACACCGTATCTTGCCTACCTTAATAAAAAACAATTATTGATGCAGCTTCAGAGCGTAATACTTGGTTAAGAGCCCACAACTGAAATGATCATTTTAGTACACTTTTTTCACAAATTTCTTTTCGGAACAAATCACTTGAAATATTGGGTAGAGCTGACAGAATAGGGGTTTCGAGAGGGGCAGCACAAAGCTCAGTCTTGGCACATGGGCGGATTTACATATCCCAGGAAATTGAACTCCAGCAAGATAGATATGACTAGAAAGACGGCATAGACACTCAGAAGAACCACTCCAAGTCTAGGGGTCAGTTGCCATTGGCTCAGGGAAATGCCTCCAATCTGAAAAAAAGAGGTATAAGCTCCTTTTTTGATCCGATTGAAAATTAAAATGTAATTATTAGGAAAATATACTGTAGCAACTCTAAGAAATAATTATAATAAACTGATTTTTTTTAATGAAAATATCTCTCGTAAAATGTGTCGTGGTCAGTGGCGCACACAAAGGAGGGGTTCTAGGGGTCCGGAACCCCCCAAAGCCCTTGATTTTTTTCCGATTGGTGATAATTCTAAGTATATAACACGTAAAATTTAATTAAATATTTGTTATTAATGATTAATTTTATTAATTAATGCTAATTTTTTATTCAATAATTAGTTTTTTTACTGTGTTTGGTTCCTAAAAATCGACAAAATCAAAAATCGCATGATACAAGAATGGTGAACTTTCAACCCCTTGAAAAATTCCTGTGTGCGCTACTGGTTGTGGTAAAACATATACGATGCCCAAAATTTGAGTGTAGTTCATCTTTTTTTGTTGATGATTAAGCTTATCATTTTAAGTGATATGGAAGTTCAACTGTATCTGCATACATTCAAACAGTTGGTTTTGTATTTTTGAGTATATGAACACAGCATAGTTGCTAAACTCCAGCAATCAGTAAAAATACCATTTAGGGAAAACTCAGAATCAACATGAAAAGTTGGAGTTGATTTTTATCGGCAATTAAAAGCAGTTTTGGAATCTGAAAAATTCGTAAAAGCTCACAAATAGGTGTGAAATATCTGTATAGCGGACCCACTTACAGCCCCCCGTCAGGTGTTTAAAAAAACACTGTGGTGGATGTTTCATGTTGGCGAAGTGGTGAGTGAAAAAAACAATGGTCATGGACGAAATGGAGGTACTTACGACTTTGCTTATAATAATAGTTATTCTTATAATAACTTAAAATTACGCACAAAGCAGTCTTTAAAGTTAACTCTAAACAAGTAATATAAAAAAAATTACGTCAATTGCTACTTAGATCTACAAAGAAATTTTTTTTATTTTAGCTACTTTTTATAAAATAGTTACACTTAATATAAATATGTACATACATAGAACAGAATCACAACATTGTGGTAATTAATTTTTATTAATTATCATTAAAGCATCGCATTGTCATCCAAAACAATCGTGTCTATAAAATTTCAGTTCAACTGAATGCTTTAAAACGTGAGAAAAAACCTTTCCAAGTTTTGACACAAGTCACCAAAAGGATCGTTAAGTCGCAAACGTGGCTGTGTGTGTATTTGTAATTCTTTAAATAATTAGTTTTAATCAATTAATTTTTATTGATTATAATTGAATTATTGTATTTTCATCCAAAATAATCATGTATATAAAATTTCAGCACAAAAAATTGAGCAATTTAAAATGTATTTTATTAACGATTGAAAATTCCACCAAGACAAATAAATAAATATATAGAGAGTGTGAGCTAACAGTAGGAATTGAGAAAAAAAACACCAACAACTTACTGTGATTATAATTGTCATAAAGAGAAGAACAACAGAATAAACCATGCCTCTACTGTTGATAACAGCCTAAAAGTAAACGAGAGTATTTTAAAACGTGAATAGAACTGCTTTATAAGAAGAATACAAAGAATTTCTATTATTTCAAAGCACAAACAGGCTTATTTTACTTACGATAGATCCGGGTTCTATGAGGGCTGTTTGCATAAACCAAGGGAATGCTAATCCAATAAGAATATCAAATATGTTGCTTCCTAAGCTGTTAGACACTGCCATATCTCCTAGACCTGGAGGTAGAAGTACATTTATTATTTGAGGAAGGAAAGTCTTATGGGGGGAGGGGGGAGATTTTTCTTTACAGAGAAAAGATAAAACGCTTCAGTTACTCTTTCTGCATATATCTTTGCAAAACGAAATTGATGGAAAAGTTAAAATTAAAAGATTTTTATTTTACACATAGTAAGAATACTTGTGCAGACGATTTTTCTTACAAATAATTAATGAAAATAATTGCAGATGATTTTTTTCTTCCTTTCTGAAAGTAACTTAGAATTTCTGTACTAATAAGTATGTTGAAAAATTGCTCACTATTTTAATTTAAAGAGTTAAAAAATTGAAATCGGGAATTTTTGCGCGCGCGCGACCAGTGTATGTAATTTATATTAAGTTGTCTGAATTTTTAACATCGCTTACATTTTAAGACCGAAAGAACATAACATGTATGAAAATGGTAAAATTTTTGAAAATTCTCAAGTATTATATTATAATACTTTTTTTGTTTTGTTTTTTGTCAAGAATAGGTAACAAACGTTGCATTCGCTTTGTAAAAACAACTATATGAGATTTAAGGTTATGCCAAGGCTCATAAATCTTTTACACATGCAACCAAATAGATTTACTACAAATATATATATTGAATAAATAGATAAATTTTTTAACTGATGACACATTTTTAAATATAGTGTAATGTAAAAATCCCTCTAACTGGATTCATATCTACTACGTATTTCATAATCCGTCTTTTTTTGTCAAAAAACGGACAGAATAATTAGCTTGGACTAAAGTATTATTTTGATTATTTTGAATACTAAATATTATTCATTATGTCTCAAGAGTATCCTTTTTGGTAGATTCAATTTTATGATATAAGAAAATGAAATTTTACTGTGAAAGAAATCCGATTCACAAACCTTGTCTTGCCACGATGAGGCTGGCAAAAGCATCTGGAACACTAGTTCCTGCAGCCAAGAAAGTTATCCCCATTATACTATCCGGAATTCCAAGAGTATAGCCCACTAAAGTAACCTAAAAGAAAACGACTACATTATATATATTCATAACATAAGATACATTTTTGGTCCGTTTATTATTAGTATTTTGATTATATTTTTTATAATACATTAATCAAATCATATCATTTAGAGAAAAAATAAATAGAAAATTCTTTGGATACTGTAGCGTTCATAAAACCCTGTGCATACATTTTCCAGATGTATGAGTGGACAAAGATGAATATGAAGACATAAAAAATGAACTTCATCCACGATGGTCACATGATAAATGAAATCACATGTCCTCCATTGATTTCAAAGTTGACATTAATTAGACTTGTACCTGGTGTTCTACTAGTAATAGTTTCGCAATAGCAAAGCACGTGGACTGATTGGCTGGACGTGATTGCATTTATCATGTGACTATGACGTCACATGAATTTCTTAAATGATTGGCTGGAAACACATCATTGCAGTTATCATGTGACTAATGACTTCATATGAATGTAGCCCATTGTATACATTTAATGTTTATTTCAAAATCTATAAATTTTTAAAAGCTTAAAATATATATATATATATAAGGTAAAATATAATTTATTTTTACTTCATTTTTTTAGATTTTGCTAACGGTAAGGTCCTAGTTGAATCCCCTGATTGGCCCCAAAAATTTTTGTGAAATACCTTAAAGAAAAGTCCCCGCTTTTCAAAATGGCTAACTTGCACTAAATATATAGCAAGAGTTGCAAGTTTGTTGCTAAAATCCTAAACAAAATGGCGCCAAATTTTCGCCGCCAAATCATGGGGTTCAACTAGGATCCAACCCATCCTAACTACAAAATAACTCGTATATTTTTTTCTCATTTGTCAGTTAATATACTAATCATCAAGGGGTTAAGCTGAAATTTGAAACTGTTCGTAACATAAAATTTTACTTAGAATCTGTAATGCTTCCAGTAGGTATACTGAAAGGAAATCTAACTAAAGGACAATCGCAAGTGCTTAAAAAGGTATATTTACGAAATATTATAACAATCCGTGAACATTTATGTATCAAAACTAATTTCGAATGCAATTTTTTTCTTAAATTGTTCTCATGTTTCATTTAAAACAAACTTTAGGTATTCTGGAGTTTGCAGAGAGAGAAACATTAAATATTCTTTTGAAATATTCATGTATGGGATAAATCTGTTCTTTCCTTACGAAGTCAGTAATTAGCAAGTAAGAGCCTCCGTCTCTTGTCTCATCAGTGTTTATACCAGTGTTTCTCAAACTTTTAATATTGGCGACCCAATATTCAATCATAATTTTCATCGCGTGCCCCCTCCAAACAAACAATAATGCATTGAAGAATTCAATAGTACTATATTTTGATGCTAAAGCTACAATACGATTTTAATTTCTAAAGTGCCACCGGCGTATATATACATCTCACTCAACCGTTGCGTTACATGCCCCCGGCGTATATATATGTCTTTCCGAAGTACAATCTTTTCTGTGCAGTGCTATCCATAAAATTGTTCCGAAGGTTTTGGAATACAATAAAAGGACCTTGACAGAGTGTTTGTGAAGTGTTTACTAATATCAGAAGATTTTTTTTCCTTATTTATTCCTTTTCTCCCTCCCCCTCTAATACATCACATGCGCACACCTATGGGAAGAACGGGAGCATTAGGGAGCGAATCGCGTAACTTTTAATCGGTAGTTAATGGATTAATTATAAACCATTACAATTATCAAGATAAGTGTTAACTTTTGTGTGTATAATTTTATTTATGACAAATTCATGGGGTCACTGGTAATTATTACACGTTCTTAACTTAGTATTGTAAAATGAATTATATAATACGTTGTGCAGTATTGATACATTTGTAAGTGTATTATATCAATGTAAATGTTAATTATGTATACATTTTTTTATTATGTCAAAATGTATTTTGTTTGTTTACTTTCAGAAAATTAATAATTTTTTTAAATAATCTTTTGTTTTCGACTTTTCAATAGGCTCGCGCCCACCTAGTAGAATCATCATGCCCCCTAGGGAGCCGCGCCTCACAGTTTGAGAAACGCTGGTTTATACTGTTCCCTTTTTATATCTTGTCTCGAAGTTGAAATCCTTGCCATATTACACAAATACTGATCCACAATGAACATTTGCTGTAAGAAATAGAGAAAATGTTGCTAAAAATAAATAAAGGGCATTCACTTATTTTAATAGAACTTACCATCCAAACCATGATGTACGAGAAGAATGCTGTCCACAATATAGAGGTGAAAAAAGTGAGGAGGAAGAATTTCTTCCATTTGTCCTTTCGGCAATCCGGAATGGTGTAGTGCAAAACTACGAGGAGAGGTGCTTGAATGATCCATTTTATTAAGCGACACAGTCCTTCCTCTGCAATAAGAAGTATAGTCATTACAATTGTAAAAAAAGAAATTTTGATATAAGATCGATAATAATAATTTATATAACGGTTCATTCATTAATGGTGTGACTAATTTCAGAGGATCGTTAATTTTTATTGAATAAAGTTTTTTACAAGGAATTTTCAATGTGGTTTTCTCTAGCACAGTACACTTTACGTAAGCGTTTTGGATAAGCTAAAAGAGTTTTTTCGGCCATTTTTTGGGTATTTTTTCATCTTAAATTGCTTTTTGAAGCCCTTAAAATGCTCTTACTTTCTGTCTATTTAATTGTTTTTTAAGTATCCCCATAAAAAATAATCTCAAGGGATAGGGATAGTCATTTATCAGGAGAAAGAAAATCTATTTTTTTTTTTGTATTTCAGTCATTTTATAGTTGATTTTACAGTATGATTTGGTTCACAATGTTGATGAAAAACAAAGTTCCCTTGAATGTAAAGACGTTTACTTTCTCTGATCAAGTGTTTCAAAACTTTATTCTGATAGTATTTGGCATAAATTTTAGCCTTTGGTTCTATAAAAAATGTTTTTTTAAGCCTTGAGAGGACATTCCCATCCATATCCTAACACCTGACGGCCAACTTGCATTTTGCAAAACAGCTGCATCTTTTGGACATTTTTTGCATTCAATATATTATATTTTTTTGCCAGTTGTAAATGACAGATGAAACAGTGCTTCATTTTCGTAGTTATCCATGTTTTGTATCTACCTTTGCATAACATTAAATACAGTGACCAAGAATTTTCTTCGTTTTTCTACGGTCTTAACAGACATTTGATGACAGACTGGAAAATTTGCTTTTTTTTTTGTCAATATTCTTTATCTGGTGATAAATTGTCGATTGCTATATCTGTAGTTTCTTTGCCATAGTTTTTTGAGGCAAAGGAATTTCTACAGTGATAATTATTTTCAAATCCTTTTTACTTTTTCATTAAGGACTTCCTTCCGTTCAAATTTTTTTCCTTGGAGCTTTTGATTGCAAGCCAAATTTAATTTCCTATTGAAGTTTAGTCAGTAATACAATAGAAAAATGTCTTTTTTGATTTTTAAATGCTTTTTTTTTACAAAATTTGAACAACCATCCTTCAAAAGCTGTAAAATTTTGTTCCGGGTTTGAGGATCTAATTTTAGTACTATAATTTACTCCCACTAATAAAAATGGTTAGATTAGTAATTTAAATGTTTCATTTTAAAAATAAAACCAGTAGCAAAACGATAGAAATTCATCATAAATAGCTGCATGGTTTTAAAGTTGGTTACACTAATTTTGAATCAACCGGTACATGTATTCACAATGGTGGTTCAACACTCTGGCGGACTCAATTGTCTTGCAGTGGATTCCTGCTTATTGTGACATTGAGGGAAACGAAGGAGCCGATTTCCTGGAAAAGAAGGGAACGACCATTCTACAAACCACAAATAATCATATGACTTTTAATACTGACAAACTACTTATTAAATTAGAATTTAACAAGTTTGCGCCTCCTCCCTATCAAATTAAATTAAGGGAAAGGCCTGGGAGTGCCTCAAAAGTTCAAAACCAGTCATTTCAGGTTTTCCTCTCCTGTGGCCGTGGCGTTATTTCGTCTTTTGACTAGACAAGATTGTTTGAATGCTCATCTTTTTAAAATTAGACTAAAGGACACTCCATCCTGTACTCTTTGTAACTCTGGACAATCCATGGATAAGGACCATATTGACGAATGCACTGCACTATTATCTTTTAATTCTATTGTTCTTAAGTAGTGGGAAGCTAGATGGAGACTAATGGCCTGATGGCCAAATGTTTGGCATTTGTATACATGGATACAATGATAGCTCACGAAATTCATTTGAAATGATCTTCAAGCAATTGCAAATTAATGGGTCTTCGTTTAAATGTGTGAAAAAACTTGTTTTTTTTTTCCTTTTTTATGATAATTAATAACAGAAGGCTATAGAATTAATGTGAATTATATGATTTTTTTTATCGAGCATTTACTACAAATGCTCTACATACTATCATAAATATTAGACTTTGATAACTCACGTATGACTTTCATTTTGTATTATTTATTTACTGACCGACAAACAGGGGGAGGGAGTATCACAAAATCTTGGGAATAAATGATCTGTGAAATTGAGGAGTGCAGATCTTGGTTATATGATGGCTTAAAGATAAAATGTGTAGAATACGATATCTATTGCACACACAGCATAAACTTCATAGAGATAAAACTTATGCTGTGTATGCATAATAACTATCTTACGAGAGATTATGAATGTTAATCCCAAACAGAGGCAAAGATAAGATTATTTCCTGCTGAGTCACAAAATTTTCTATCATACGTCAGCGGAAATTCTAGATGTTATGTGTCCTTTTGTATATAATAATACATTCATAATTCATTGTATTTCTGAATCCTGATGTGCTTCCTCAACTGGTTCATTTCCATTTGTACAGTTTTCATGACATTTCTCTAGTATGAAGAAACGGAAATTGGATGCTCAAAATACAAGCAAAAATGAGTAAATCTTATACACTGTGACTTTTTAGAGTTCTAGATAATTGTAGTTTAAGGGAGCCGCGCAAAATATAGCAAATCTAATATTCTGGGTGAGATTGAGGAGGAATTTCATGTGTTCTTAGAGACATTATTTTTTATAATTAGATCTTTTTTTATAATTAGTTTAAAGATATTTTCCTTGGAATTCAGAAATATTTTTCCATTGAAATGAAGAAAAAAAAAAAAAAAAAAAAAAAAAATGACAATTTTCTGTTATTGATTTAACTACTTGTTAATAAGTCACCTTACTATTAAGTATTTTGTAACGGATACTCTAAAAACCTATTTTAATATCGCGAAAGTTTCATAAAAATCTTTTTAAAAAATTCGGGTGGTGCTAAATTTTGGCAAAAGTTAACACTATATAAAGTTATGCCTGAAGGTTTAACATGGTTTTACCTGAAGAATGGATCCATGTATTCTATAATGATTGTGTTTACTTTTTTAACCTTCCTTTCTTTTATATGGTTCAGATCACTTAAGTATAATTTTAAAAAATTCTTTTTTTATGATAAGGATTTGAACATGGCAAATTTAATTGCAATTTTCTTTTTCATTTTATATCTAATTACAACTTGTAAAGTATAGAAGAGTTGTGATACAATATTTGATGGCTTTAATTCATATGACGTCATTAGTCACACGGTAACTGTAATCGTATGTTTTCAGCCAATCAGTGCATGCGCTTCGTTGTAGTCAACTTTTGCTTTTAACAGAAACTTTCTTTTAAAAAGTACATAATTGTGAACAATAATAGAGCACAAAAGCAAACAGAAAATAAAAATGCGCTTCATTTAAAAATACACACATAATCTCTTAAAAAAAAACCCTTTTGAAGGACAATCAGACCTTAATTTACCGAACCCCTATTTAAAGAATAATGAACCACGAATTAACGCATTATTTCAGCAGCATGATTTTTTTATTAGTTTGATTTTTTTTCAAATGTCCTCTTTTTTGTACAGAAAAGGAAAAGATTTCTCTTATAAGCAACTCATTTCAATAGGAAAGAGTGAAGACCACAATTAGATTTTACAGGTGCAGAGAGGAGTCATGAGTGTAACCTATCACGTGAGTCTTGAATAGGACATTAAATTCCTTTCTTATCTCATCCCAATCCAGAACGCAAGGGATATTTTTAGATTTTCTCGAAAATGATACATCTGATGACGGACTGCCTATCTATGCAACTGAAGTTCAGGAAACTGTTGATTTGTCGGGTCCAATGAACAACGATTCTAATGCAGTAATTGATAATGATACTCCTATCAAAACGGTTACATTTCTTAATGTCTTACATTGTTCGGAAACAGGAAGACATACCTCATGTAGCAGGATGTAAATGGCACAGTATTTTCTTCTCTGCGTGAAATCAAAAAAAGAATTCTTTCGAGTCAGGAACCAAAAGATCGTCAAACATATATTATTCAGTTATTTAAAATTTCAAATTAACCGATGCATAAGAATTCTCTAATAGTATTTTCAGCTCTTGAATAACAAGTAATATAAAAAAAATTTTTTAAGTCAATTCCTACTTAGATCAAAGAAATATTTTATTTTAGCTACTTTTCATTAAATAGTTACAATTAATATAAATATGTATATACATATGACAAAATCACAACATTAAGTGGTAATTAATTTTTATTCATTATCATTAAAGTATCGTAGTGTCATACAAAACAATAGTGTATATAAAATTTCAACTCAACTAAATGCTTTAAAACGTGAGAAAAAAAAAACTTTTCTAGTTTTGACACAAGTCGACAAAAATGATGCCAACGTGGCTGTGTGTATTTGTAATTCTTTAAATAATTAGTTTTAATCAATTCATTTTTAATAATTATAGTTAAATTACTGTATTGTCATCCAAAATAATTATGTATATAAAATTTCAGCTCAATCGAGCGCTTTAAAATGTATTTTATTAACGATTGAAAATTCCACCAAGATAAATAAATAAATATATAGAGAGTGTGAGCTAATAGTGCGTAGTAATTGAAAAAGTGCGCAATTTCTAACAACGGATATTTTTTTGTATTGTTGCTAACAGAATTTCCAAAAGGTAAATGCAAAAGATTTGTATTTTGCTTGGACCCCGGTATAACGAGTAACCCTGAATTAACGAATAAAATGTTCGGTCCCGATGAATTTGTGAAATCGGGGTCCAACTGTATCTTAAATATCTTTACCCAATAAACAGATTTTAAATTGTACTTTAAATTTTACAAGTAGAACAACAAGTGCAAATCTATTATCAGTTTTGAATTCTACGGAGAGCCAGTGATTGCATTTATCATCTGACCATCATGAATTTAGCCCATATCGTTGTATAGTGAAGATATTATTTTTAGGATATTATATTTTTATTCGAACAGTATCAAAAGTTATAGACATATGCAAAAGGTTTTTTTAATTTTTTTTATTGAGAATATGAATTAAAAACCGAAAAATAAAGTAGGAGTATTTAAAATAAAACGGTACTTACTTATTATCACAACCTGTTGGCAACATTATATGAAACGAAGCACATGGTTGTCAATTCAGTGTGTACGATACATAAGAAATCGTGGTTGCCAACTTGGCAAGTTATTTATACAGTTGGCGATTGTTGCGATAATACATAATTACCAATAAAACTAAAACTTTCTAAAAAAAAACATTAAGAGGTAAAAGAAAAGGCAATGATAACAGAAATAATTGAATTTGTTTTATAATCTTTGTGTTTTTTTTACAATAAGTTTCGACCAGCTATTACGTTGGTCACAGCGCCCTAGTGTAACTTTTCTCATTTTCAACTTTGCCGTTTCCTTTCTACCAACAATAACAAGAGCTAATGTTTCATTGATGATGATGATGTCGTATCCATGACGGGACCAAATCAAACAGTACCAAGGGCCCAGATGACTGTTCTGGCAATCTCTTCAATATTGTCCACGTAGAGATTTGTTGACGAAAAGAAGACCCCTGTTTTTTGTAGAGCAGCAAGAATAGCTGGACAGTCAAAAATATGACAGGTGTCAGCTCTGTATCTAAACAGTTATCACAATTTCTCTATAAGATCTTCTACCATCCCTATCAAACTTCATTCCTCTGTAATGACCTGTTCTTAGCCTAGCGATAGTTTTTGTTATAAGGCGGTAACACATTGTAACACTTTATTAAAACAAAATATTTTCAACTCACCTCTTGTCGGTAGATTTCTCCAATTAGATTCCGCAGTCAGTCCCATGCTTGTGCTTACAGAAAGAAAAAAAAGCATATTTTAATTGCGTATTATTAACATATACGATTGCAATTTTTGTTTTAGCTCTTAATACTTTTATAAAATCTCTCCTTCAAGTACGATAACCAGTTAAGTTTTAGCATAAGTTATTGAAAATTTACCGTAAATATCTGGCATTTAAATATAATTCACTGAGGAATCTTCGCGGTAAATTTCTGAATGCAGGTCTGTACTTTTTAGTTTCGCCAGCACAAATATCGCCAAGTTAGTGTTATTGGCGACAACACACAATACACACATAAAAAATAGTAATAAGTATTAGTTTTCATTGGTTTTCCATCCATTTTTGATATATTATGAAAAAGACGTTACTGATAAGAAAAGACCACGGCATGTTTTGAAAATGTGGTGGTAAAAGGTTACCAGCGGGAATATTCCGTTTGGCGTCAGTAATATCATTTTCGGCGATTCTATCACGGGCACTGGCAAACGGAAAAGTATCGTTAATTCTATGGAGGTAAAAACTCTGCTTTTCTCCTCCAACCTAGGCCACAGCATTGAAAAGAAGGCAATAAAGTGCAACAGAAAGAAAAAAAAATAAAGGAATAAATAATAATAATAAGAAAAAATAATAATAATACTCTACATCAGTGGACTTTAAATTGTGTTCCATGGAACCCTGGGGTTCCACGAGTCATAATAAAAGATTCGAAAAGAAATAAATATGTACGCACGTTCTCTATGAAATTTGTATAACCACAAGTATATCTATAGCTCGTCCTGCTTTATAAAGTTGAAAATTTTATTTATATATAATAACTTTATTATGTGTAACACTTTTTAAATTTTTATTATAATATAATAAAAGAATATTAATATATATATATGAATGAACAAGTAATATAAAAAAAATAGTTTTGAAGTCAATTCCTACTTAGATCAACAACGAAAAATTTTATTTTAGCTACTTTTTATTAAATAGTTACAATTAATATAAATATGTATATACATAGGACAGAATCACAACATTAAGGGGTAATTAATTTTTTTAAATTATCATTAAAGTATCGTATTGTCCTTTTAATTTCAATCCAACTGAATGCTTTAACACGTGAGAAAAATACCTTTTCAAGTTTTGACACAAGTCGCCAAAAGGGTCGCCAACGTGGCTGTATTTGTAATTCTTTAAATAATGAGTTTTAATCAATTAATTTTTATTAATTATAATTAAATTATTGTATTGTCATCCAAAATGATCCTGTATATAAAATTTCAGCTCCATTCAGCGCTTTAAAATGTATTTTATGAACGATTGAAAATTCCACCAAGATAAATAAATAAATATACAAATATATAAATAAATAAATATATAGACAGTGCGAGCTAATAGTGTAGGAATTGAAATAAGTAAAATAGAACTTTCTTTCTTGAGTGAGAAATATTGAATTGAATAGTTGCATGCGATTTTTTTTGTAGATAATTATCAACACATTACTTGCAAACGATTTTTATTCAAGATAATTATATAAAATATTGATCTTTTATTTCACTTTTCAAAATCAGTTAATTTAAAAATAAATTTTCAAATTTCAACTTAAGGTATCCGAACACGTTCGGAGTACTTTTTAACAAAATAATACATTTAAACATTATAAATGCTTTTTAGGACTTAATACGAATAAATACTACTATTTAACTAACAATATTTAAAATAAATTATCTGAAAGTTACAAAAATCACTATTCTAAGTGAAATTTTAGCAATGTTTTTGAAAAACTTCAAAGCAATCAGAAAAAAAAGTAATAAACATATATTAGTAAAAGTATTACTAAAACAAATTAGATAATGCATTTATCTAGAAAATGAACTAAAATTTTAATCTTGTATTAAAATTTGAAAATTTTAGAGCTAATTGAGTAAACATTATGACATATTACATTCTTATAAGACCATTATTTAAATAACAAACCATAACTCAAAAAGTATTCATACAATAAGAAATATTTTAGTACATTCTCTAGAAAACAAAATAAATATCAGGTTCAAAAAGTATTATAGAAATGCATTCGTAACAGTTTGATTTATCAGACTCGCCATGATAGATTTTGAGCAATTTAAATGCCCAATTCTGGTAGATCAAAAACTAGTTTCCGGTATTTTGAACTTTATAAAATTGATTGTAATTTGGCCTCTAGGTAGCGTAGAAATAAAACAAAGTTTGTTTTGTAAAGCCAAAAGATAGCTCTATTCAATAAAATAAAAAATATCTGTCTTGATAGAATTTGGTCATTTTCAACGTGTTCAGATACCTTAAGAAATTTTATTTGAATAAATGCAGCAATTAATGAATGAATAATGGCACATTTTAATATTTGCACTTTTTAAAGTATAGACTAGTTTTTTTTACTGTCCATGATCAAGTATGCATATATTCTAAGGATTCTTCCTATTTTTTGTCTGATCAATGAATATATTTTTTTCCTCTTTTCCTTTCAGGCATTACAAGAGAACTGAAGATCTTCTATGCACTGGGGACTGGATTGTAGTTATAAGAGATTAAACAAGATGTGACAATATTTACGCAAAGAAAAAACTGCTGTCGATAACAGCGTCGGAGCAAATAAAAAGAACTGCTAATTCAGACAATTCACCAATGAATCTCGGATGGAACTGCACTGAAAAGATTTAACTCGTATTGTTATTCAAGTGTTAAGAGAAATCGATCATAAAATTTATTTTTTAAAAAAGAAGACTCGAAAATGTGTGGGAGTTTTGATTTAGGTTTTATTGTTTTAACACAATCACTTCACATAATCGTCTTATATAATAAAGAACGGCGAGGGATTCGAATTTCCGACAAAATTCCTATTTAGGAAAATAATTAAAAACGATATTACTCTGTCTGTATTAGCATTAAACGTTAAAATAATGCAAATTGTTAATATTCTTTTTTCATTACTGAGTTAAGTTTTACGCTACTATATATATATTTTTTTAAAGTTCAAATGATTCAATACTTGAAATGAAAATTAATGCTTGAATAAGCTCATATTAAATATTTCGACGGTTTTTTGCGTAATTTTTTTAGCGAAAATTAAATTTTCGTATTTCTGAAATGTAATTATTGGGTGGTTAAACCAGTCTTTCTCTCTCACACACACACACTCACACACACACGCGCGCGCGCGTGCGCATTTAAGTAAAGTCTTTGTTAAACTAACATGAATTCATAAACGTAAATAAATTTGAAGGTGTTTATTCTTAGAAGAAAAGCAAAATATACACAATATAAATGATTTAACGAAAAACTTATATGATCAATAAATAACTGGTAACACACACACGCACACACACACAACACACACACACTTTTATATAATTAAAAGAGAAAAAGTTAATTCTAAAACCAAGCTTCAAGACTGAAATTCTCTTGTGATGTTTATTGACATCTAATTTCGCTAATTTTTAAACGTTTTTAACTGAGATATGTTCAAAAAATCATATTAAATTTGTATATATCTTTCTAATATTAAAAAGTAGGACCTAAATCGCCATATATTTTCGTTTCAAGTGTGCGAGTGAATATTAACTTCTCATTGTTCAGCTACACGAGGACATTTATCGACGGACCTCGCAATTTTGAACCAAGGTCAAGTGACGGGGACGACACCTGAGCTGGCATCCATCCCCTCTCCTAACTACCACACCACACCAACGGAGGGACGTTTGAGCTCTCGACAGATTTAACGTGCATCTCTCCCCTACATCGCGGGTCTTTAGTTGTACTGGGCTCGAACTCGTGACAAGGCAAGCCACGATCCGATACCTATACCACTCGGCTACTGCGGCTATATTTTCGAATAAAAAATGGTTTAATATTAAAATTATATTCTAACTCGCTATGAGGATAGTGGCATATTTAAATTTCATGATTATAATGACAAACCTGTACAATTCCTACTTTCCTCTTTGAAGCTATTGCATGGATTTGAATGAAATATAGCGCATCCGAAACCGTAAAAAATAATAAGTATTTATCTGTAATTTTACTTTCTTTTTCTATTGCTCTTTAATGAATCATTGGGGGTTGTCAGATACGAATTTAAGAAATTTTTTTCAGAAATCAGGCGGGAAATATAATTACAAAGAATCATTCATTGTTTTTTGATATTTTGGAGACACCTTACAGTACTAAAATAACCCATTTGTCTAGATTTCAGTTTACATTACAAAATTGTAAGTAAAAAAAAGTTTTTCCAAGATTTAGGGTTTTATTTCGGATTCTATTACGAAACGAAATTATTAAGCCGTTTTCTTTGAAAGTGTTATACGTGCATTATATATTATGTTAAGATATTTAAGAGTTTGTATTTAAATTATTCGAAAAATATATTCGTACATGTTGATTCTCTCAATTTCTGATTTTTTAAATATTAAATGACTTACAGTATTAGTTAAAAGAATTTTAAAACTTGATGACCTTACACCACTTTCAAAGTCAACAAAATTCAAGACGCATGCAGTAAAGGTTGTTTCATATTATACCAGCAAGATCAATTTCGTCAAATCAAAATACTTTGCCATATACCACGATATACAGCCAAAAGAGAAACCATCCCCGCTCACGTTGGAATGCAGTAATAATAACGTTAACAGCCTTTGGCGACATTTTTTGAATTGGCGATGTCTTTTCGTTAGGCGAAATGGATCGACGGTATAACAGGTAAGGATCGAATTATGAAATGATAGCTGGTATACCCGTTCTTCACACAGGTGAATTGAAAAATTAAACAATACAGATTGAATGATAAAGAAGTTTTTAATGAGTTAATTTTACGTGAATTGCACATTAAGCAAAAAAAAAAAAAACTTATATAAAAAGGACTTTTTTTATTTATAACTCAGCGTAACTCTCTTGTGGGTCAGTTTTTGAAAACAGCTTCCTAAGCTGATCTCTGCTCAGGAAAAGAAGCCCATTGTTATAAATTTTGTGTAATGAACGCTTAAAATAGTATAAATAATTTATATCTAGAAGTGTAATACGTTAATATTACTTTCTGTTGTATTTATTTTATGTTAACATTGTAATCTGCTTCACGCTCCACCTATTCAAGCCTTCGTAGTTCCTGGTGCCTGGCGTAGACAAAACAAAATGAGGAAATTTTCGCTTCCCACATAAAAAATAGATATATCCAGTCGCGGGATTTTTTGCAGATGGCAGAATTTTTCCGTACTTACTTGACAATTATCATTATATTTTAAAGACTTCACACGATATCGTTATAAATTATAACCTATGTGTTACTCTGACGTATAAGCTATATCATTGTAAAGTTTCATTAAAATCCATTCAGTTGTTTTTGCGTGAAAGAGGAACAAACATCCAAACATACTTTCGCATTTGTAATATTAGGTTGGGAAAAAGAAATCCATTATATTTTAGGTAGATGGCTGTAGTGTCGATATCTTGTGAAGTATCGATCAAACAATTTCAAATTTATGCTCGTTGTCAAAGGGACATTTCACACTGAAAAATTTATTGTGCTGTTTTTTGTTTGGTTCCTTCAGTTGTGAGTTACAGGGTGTTAAAAATGGAAATCAACAAAGAGAAAATTCGATACATTTTACATTTTTTCTTTGATAAAGGCGAAAATGTAAGCCAGGTGGCTGACATTGTAAATGATGTTTATGGTGATGATACTGTAACAGCTGATAACGTGCAATTTTGGTTTAGTCGATTCCGTTCAGGCATTTTTGATGTTAAAGTTGCCCCGCGCCCGTCATCAAAAATGTCGATAAAATCACAGAAATAATCGAAGTTGACTGGCATATTAGTAATCGTAGCATCGCCCAGGAGCTAAAGATCGACCATAAAACAGTTTTAAGCCATTTGAGCAAAGTTGGATTCAAAAAGAAGCTCGATGTTTGGGTGCCACACCAGTTAACACTAAAAAACATGATAGATCGAATTTCCATCTGCGAAGCCCTGGGCAAACGGAATGAAATCGACCCATTTCTTAAGCGGATGGTGACTGGGGATGAGAAATGGGTCACATACGACAATATTGCGCGAAAACGATCGTGGTCAAAGCGAGGTGAAACAGCTCAAACGGTGGCCAAACCAGTACTAACATCCAGGAAGGTTCTACTGTGTATTTGGTAGGACTGGAAAGGAGTAATTTTTTATGAGTGGCTTCCGTAGGGACAAACACTAATTTCAGATATCTACTGTCAACAACTGAACCGTTTGAAGCTAGTGACTGACCGGACAACGGCCAGAATTGGTCAACAGAAGAGGTGTTGTGTTCCATCAGGACAACGCCACGCCACACACGTCTGTAGTGACTCGCCAGAAACTCTGAAAGCTTGTTTGGAAAGTTTTAATGCATCCACCATATAGTCCGAGCCTGGCACCAAAGGATTATTACCTTTTTTTCGCATTGCAAAACTTCCAAAGTGATAAGAAATTGAGATCAAGATAATATTGTGAAAATCGATTACTAGAGTTTTTGCCAATAAAGGCCAAGACTGCTATGAGAGAGGCAATATGAAGCTACCTTTAAAATGGCAACAAATTATACAGCAAAACGGTATATATTTGACCCAAATCGGACAATCCGAAACATGTTAAATAAAGTTTTGAATTTCATGCAAAAATAATGGATTTCTTTTTCCCCAACCTAATATTAATAAGGATTAAATATGGGACTTCATTCATGAATCAAGCCAATTTTTTAAAAATCGAATTTGTTTTAAATGTGTCCAAAATATATAAATAAAAAGTATCTATTTAGATATTTCTTCACGTAATGCCATTTAAATTACTATAATTAGAACTTTATATAAATATGTGCCATTTTTTTAATCTTTATCGTTATCCACCAAAATTCTAGTGAGTGAATGAATTTTTTTTCAGGAATTAGCAGTGTTGTCCCACATTTTAAAATTAGTTAGAGAAATTAAGCTGCATAAATTTTGAACTAAATGTTATGTCTTTACTGAAAGTGAACTTAAACATTTTCAAAAAGTTAATGATATTCATAATTTCACTAACTAAGTAAATTAATATTGACAAAATGGTGAACATTTTGAACGATTTTTTTTAGGAAACTATTTATAAATAAATAAAAATAAAGTCATAACGGATTGTGTGTGCATTCCGTGTTATCATTAACCAACGTTTCGTCAAAAATGAACTTCGATATTTATCATTTTTCTTTACCAGCATTTTAACATTACCGTTCTTTTAAAATACCGAGAGGGAATAAATAATTTAAATTAGAATTGTGGAAAAAACTCATAAATATTTTCTTCTTAATATCCAGACTTAATTTACATTTCAACTACTTACTTAATACTCTTCGGTTTGCTTTTATGAATACTGTCTTGGGACTCAATTGAGACTTGTCCTTGCATCTTACTGGCTTCTTTCCTCATTCGACGTTGCTATGGAAACAGAAATTAATTATTTTCATCGACTGATTTTCTTTCTTTTAGCGAAAGAAAATGTAATTAATTTTTTTTCCTAAGGAGAAGTGGACTTCAGTAAAAGCAATGACTAACTTGATTATATGGTTTAAATTACACGGTATTCTTTACACGTATAGTAGAGGCAAATGTAACTTTTTTTTGTTAATCACAGTAATTAATATCAGTTCTTACATTCAAATTCCAATTTTCTGTTTGTTAATTAGTTCTTGAATTTTATTTCACGATACATTGAGCAATGCTTATTTTTTAATATAGGTTTTCTTCCAGCCTGAAATACAGAGTTATTCATAATTTCCTCAAGGGTTTCGAAGCGTTAATGTAAAAAACTAAGACGAATACAGGGAAATAGATCATTTGAAAGAATACAGAAACAATTCAAGTATTTTTTTTCTACTTTACAAGTGTTCTATGTGCAAAGCCTTGGTTACACGGCATACATCAATGCTACAATCCAGTTCCTGCGTCCTGCAGAACTATACACAACATTATACTATCCCCGCTATTGACAGTACATATTCTTTTATGCAGCTCTGCTACATTATACGGCAAAGGGTGTACGAAACATCGTCTAATGTAGCAGACCAAATTATCGGATAACAGGGAATGGATAACACTTGCTATCAATAACGTTAATAGTACTATGTTGAGAAAAGAGTGTCAAAAACTGGACTATCGCATTGATGTATATCCAGTGTATAACTAATGTTTTTTTTTCCACATAGAACATCTGTAGCGTATGTAAAAAAACATTGAATTATTTTCTGTATTTTTTCAAATATTCTTTTTTTCTGTATTCGTCGTCGTTTTTTTTACTACAGAACTTCAAAATCTAAGAAGGAATTATGGATAACCCTGAAATTTACTGTTTAAGGGGACTTGGTACCCTTTGAGCTTCTTTCTTTCTTTATGTATTTAAAAATTATAATTTAGCATTTTATATAATTTTTCTATTCAAGAAAATGATACGAGATGAAATTTTTCACATACTATTCACACAATTTTAAAAATTAAAATTTTTTGAAGAAAATTTGGAAAATTTTTAAACCCTACTCCTTTTGTAATTATAAATTTTTTTGACCTGAAATTTTTTTGTAATATAATTATGGATGTTATAAACAACTTTAGGGGGATCGATTTTACAATAACTTAATTGGTTTTTGAGAAAAAATAAAATGTTGATATGCATGCTAAAAATCAACGAAAAAGCCAATATCTCTTACATTTTAATTTTTTTTAAGAAAAAGTATTCAGTTTACAGCAGAATGGATCCCTAATTTTGTTACATGCTTTATATGTAACACACAGGGAAAAATAGAAGTAATTAGTAAATAGTCGTGGAAGGAGTAGCATTTTGAATGCACTAATGTTTCGAAAAACACAAACCGAGAAAAACCCCTTTAAAAAAGTTTATAATTCTGAAAAAAAATTATAATAAGCTTAAATAAACTTAAAATACAACTTTAAGATATTAGTTATATATTTTTCTTTAAAACAAAATTGCATTTTCGTATTTTTTTAACCCATACATTTTTATGAATGACCAATTTTAAGAAGGTATTAATTGCAAAAGGAAATTCAAGGAAAATGTTAAAAAAATTTTTTTTTCTGTCATGACAGAAAGTTAAGTTTTTTCTTCACATAATATTGAAGTATTATATTTGCATGAAAAGCATATCAGGAATAAGAACTGAAATTATGAAATTATTAATATAAAATGCCTTAATTCAAAAATTTTACATGCACACATTTCACAAAGAAGAAAAATTACTTTATAGTATTGTCTCTGAAATATTCTGCTTTATATATTACACATTATTTTTTTATAGTTATTATTTCTCTTTATAAAATAGATTTTTTTTATCATAACGCTTATTTTAGCTTTTTTTTCTAAAAAAGGGGCGTGGCCGAATTGCCGAATTTGTTTTCAAATGAAGTTTTATTCAATTTCTAACTTTCCGATTCACACAAGTGATATATCAATCGAAAGATAAAAATGCAAAGAATAAGATTAAATAAAAATTTTTAAAAAAATGATAGGTTTATCATTTTTGGGGTATTAAGTCCTCTTAATGAATGAGTTTAAGAAAATGATACGATAAATTGCAATTATATGATTTAATGACAATTAAACGGATTTACTGTAATGCAGTTAGTCCTTTTGTCACATTAATAAAGCTATAAAAATGAAATTTTTAAGAAATAGGCTCAATTTCTTTGCAGTCTTCTTCTATTTAATGTTAATTTATGCGATGATCATTTTTTCGTTTTTTAAGTCCTTGTAAGGTTTTAATTATAATGGAAGTTTCTCACCATTTGAATAAAAATTAAACGTATATCATTGCTACGATTTTCACAGCCATTATAAAGCATAACAAACAATGATGTAAAATAATAGGAAGTATTCATATTGAGCCGGAAAAATTTTTTTGGACCTTCCGCTTCTCTGCCGAAATGGTATTGTGGCAGAAAAGATCCTTTGAAGCTAAGATAAAAAATTGCAATAGTGTTTGTGAGTAGAAATGACATTGGTGACAAATTTAGTCACCAAACACCACCAAGTCGCTTAATTTGGTGACAAAAATAGAGGCGAGTCCAAAAATCCAGATGTTTCTACGATGAAGAGACTAGAGTATTACGAGAAAACTTTAAAAACTCCTAGAAGTGTTTTTCCAGGTTAAAAAATGATTGATGCAGACAAACAACATTGAAGTAAAACAATTTGAGACCAACTGCGTGTTTCATTTGCCTTTTGCTAAATTTTGAATACGGCTTTGAATTGTGTGCTGTGTTCAATATTTGTGTGAATTAGTTTTTTTACTCATACTTTTACTTAATAATACAGTAATTAGATTATTACTTAGAAATACTACCCTCTTTTAAGAATGACTCCCGCCCCCCAAATCATTCGATATGTAAATTATTTTCAGATTTTAAATAATGTGAATAAATATAGCTGATTTTATGAAGTTATGTAGTAGTTTACAGCTGCTGCTTCTAAACATAATTTAATTAAGAATAACTTTTTATGAATACAAAAATAATGGAAGAATTGGTAGTTATTCAAAAGTATGAAAAAAAGCGAATTAATAAAACTTTTTAGTTATTTTTTTCCCTCTAAAATAAATATACGGAGGAAAATAAAGAAAAAAAAAACTTACTTCAATTATGATGCGTCGAGCAGCGGCGCGAAATCGAGTCTTTGGCCGAAATTGACGTTTCATCAAAAATACCAAAGCCGCTTCATGTATCGATAAACTGTTGAAAAAGAAAGAAAAATATCGTACAAAATAATTTTGGAAAATTAAATTTCCGTATATTTTTTATACAATAAATTTTTTTAAATTTCTTTTAAAGAAAATATTAAGCTTTATTTTTATATTTATAAACAATATTGTTATACAAAATTATAATTATTTCGGAATCAATGAACAAGGATTAATTTTAAAATTCAATTCGAGTTTCACACAAACTTCATACTTCTAACAAAAATAACTTTTTGAAAATTGTAGTCTTTTTAGCGATTGTATTCGGAAATTTATCCATTAAATTTACAAATATTCCACCATTCAATGAATCTGATTAAAAAAAAAAGAATTATTTTGATTTACAAAAAATAAACTTCAAAGGCATTAAATGATATTCTTATATAACTACCATTTAATACTTTTTTCAGAACCTCGAAGTTGTTTCACCTTTTTTACTTTGTGTTGCTTAAAAGTATATAAGCGTAAGAAACACTAATTCTTATAAGATAAATTATATTCTTTCGAAGAGCACATCCAAGTTAAAATGGAAGAAACAAAAGTTCGATAAATTCTCTTTCGCCAGAGACGAGAAAAATCGTCTGAGAATAATTCATCTCTCATGCATTTTTCATTGTATAGTGATGACCTAGTGGTTGAAAAGGTCATTATAGAAATTCAGAAATAAGCTGTTTTATTTCACCTGGTAAAATCAGTAAAATGTTTTAGAGAAGTTTATATATTTGAAAAGTTCTACAGTATTTTCTAGCCATTGTATAATTTCTTTAAATACCTTAGTTCATATTTTATTACAGATTTCTTAGACTAAAGTAGAAAGGTTCAATACATTTTTAGAATATATGGAACAGATGTATATTTATAAAAGTCGATGTCAGAAACTTTTCCATCAGAAGTTATTATTACATTTTTTGAAGTTATTTTTATATATAGTTGAACATATTTATAAACTTTATATTGAGCTAAAATTATAGGTATGTTTCAAATGATGATAATTTTTTTAAAAAAACAATTCTTTAATGCTTAGTACATGAAAAAAATATTCATGTATTTTGTATTTAAGAATTCTTTTAATTACTTAATTAATTAAAAATAAATAGCTAAAATAAATAAATAATACATAAATAAATAAAATAATAAAACAATAAATAAATAAATAAATAAATAATAAATAAACAAATAAATAAATAAAATAATAAATAAATAAATAAATAATACATAAATAAATAAATAAATAAATAAAGGAAATTACTTAAAAATATTTTTTATTGCATGGAATAATATATAAAAACCATTATTTTACTTTAAATATTACTAAAAATTTCTTTCTTATCGTACACAGACAATGCGTCTTCTCTTTGCTTATTTGCGATATATTTCTAATGACAAAATATAAAAGAAGGAAATGATAAAAATTAAGTAATTTTGGATTATTGAGTTCAAATGAGATTAAAACATTCTAAAAATTCAGGAAAAACAAGAGTTTCTCTAAAATTTATATTTGTTTTTTGAAACGAAAATGGATCTCATGTAATGAAGCAAGTTGTAACCATATTTTCAAGCATTTATATTGATTTTTAAATACCTAAAATTCTTCAAATATTTAAAAGAAGAATAAAAAAAATAATTAAATTATGTCTTTTTGTTTTATAACACAGCACAACATCTAAATTCTTTCGAAAAACAATTTTCAACCATTTTCATCTTGGTATTGTATTTTTTTAATTTCTGGGGATTTTTCACATTCATTTTTAAGAGGGTTTGATATGGACAGGCTGGCCAACGAATTAGAAGCGTAAGATTAATATTTTATTCGACTACCTTTTGAATGGAAAACTGCTAGGATTCGTTCGTGTATCGAGTCTATGTGTTCAGGAGTGCATTTAAGTCCAGAGAATACGTTGACCGTGCAGCTATTTAGATCT
This sequence comes from Trichonephila inaurata madagascariensis, assembly GCA_019973955.1. Classification (NCBI taxonomy): domain Eukaryota; kingdom Metazoa; phylum Arthropoda; class Arachnida; order Araneae; family Nephilidae; genus Trichonephila; species Trichonephila inaurata. The sequence goes on from BMAV01022357.1 coordinate 152,283, forward strand.
TGTAAAGAAGATGGAAAAGTGTGATGTCGGATGTGTATCTTTCAACCATATCGCACACATTTCTATGGGGTTGAGATGCAGGATATGTGGTGGCCAGGGAAAATGATGGAAGTCAGACTGATGATCAGGGAACCAATTTTGAATACTATTGGCACGATGTATAATTACATTGTCAGCCATGAATTATCCGTCGTCATCAGGGTAAAAATGCAATATTTCAGGATGCACTTGATATGCCAGTATATCTAGAAACTTCATGGCTGTTTGTATACCCTAGAAGAATACTAAGGTGCCACTTCCATGCCCTCAAAACATGCCCCATATCATTATATTCCCACCAGACCCTTGCACAGTGCGAGAAGGGCAAGATGAATTCTTGGCATCGTGGAGTTCTCGCCAAATTAGACGTCTTCCAACCGTGCAAAATGCGGTGTAGCGAGATTTAATCCCAACTCATTACCCGTTTCCAACCTTCAGATGTTCAGTCAGGGCCTTCTTTCCCGATACCATTGCAAATGAATTCTTTCATATCGGGCAGAAATGAGTGGTTTTCTCCCAGACACCCGACTATGCATTCCTATGCTCTGCAATTCTGTGCTCATGGTTCGAGCTGAAGTCTGTTGGGTAGAGAGAGCTTTGGTTGACCATTTTTGCCAGTTGAAGCACAGTAGAGTCCCAGCTTTGCCGGACAATTCGTCGGAGACGTCGATCACGATCTTGGAAAACTGAGCTCGAACCGCAGTTTCGTCTTCTAGAAAAGGACTTTGGCTTCTGATTCCAACTTATGAAAGCCTTTGGTGTGGCTTTTTTTTTGAGAACAGAGTGAGATTTGCTGTCTTTGAAAATAAGGCCCTTGCTAAATGGGTACCAACAATAAGCTCTTTTTCAAATGGTGAAAAATCTGTTCTTTCCGTTTTACTTCATTTATCGTGAAAAGCCCTCTTGTACCTTATTTATGATAGTATTCTAACCATGTGTAATCCACGTCATAAGAAAAATTTGCGTACTTCATCCCTTGAGTGCATTCAGATGCAAATCTCAAAGGTTTCTAATTCATTGGCCAACGTGTGTATTCTTCCTACATGTTCCATCTGGTCAAGGTTATACATTTTTAAATCGTCAACGGTTATTATGCTGCTCAAATTCTTAGCGAAAACAAAAGATACCAAAATTGTTTGTTCTTGAATAAAAAATGCTGAACAATTAAATACTCTCTTTCGTAGAGGGTCTGTCTAAAATATGATTGAAATATAGAATCTAACTCACAAATACGCATTCATGGATGACTAATTTTTCCAAAAAAATGGATTTATTTAAAAAAGGAGTGGAAATATCGAGACCATCAAATACTGTTCAAAGACAAGAAGTTAAAAATATTGGTATTAATAATTACAATATTTTACGTTTCTTACGTACTATCGCAACAGTGCTTAAGTTCAAGAAAACTTGCCAAGTTGGCGACCTCGATTTCGATGTGTCATTCACGCTGAATTGGTAACCATATGCTTCGTTTCATATAATATCACCAATACAGTTGCGATAATACGTAAGTACCTATTTTACTTCTTTTATTAAAAAAAACGATAAAAATGATTTAAAATTACGCAAAACATTAAAAAAGCGACGGACTCATTTTAGAAACTTCAATCTATGGAATAATCTAAAAAGAACTAATTACAATCAAAAATAAAAGAATTTAACTTCCTCTTTGGACATAATGAAACAAGCAATAACGCGAAGCAGAAACTCGATTTTTCCGATGTTTTCTAGCATTCTTTCCCAGAAAACTCTGCACAAGGCTTAAGGTATTTAGTTTCTTAGACAAGAGCTTAGGAACATCAGGAAGCTGATTGGGTTTTCTTTTAGTTTTTGTGTTTTTTTTCTTTTGCTTTCGGTGGTCTAACTTCTTAAGAACTAAAACGTTAAGAAAAAAAGAAGCGAATATCGAAAAGGCTCTTTTCTCAACCTAATACTTTGGAAGCAAATAAAGATTATTTCTAAAGAGGAAAAACCTTTTGAAAGGAATGGAACGTGCTGCCAACAAAACACTTAAACGTTGAAGCGGAACTTGTTGAATTAAATAGTCAGGTTGCTTTGACTTAACATGTTAGTGTTTAAATTTGTATTACGTACTCATTAGCGGAATTAATAACACATTATTTGGATATTGGAGATGCATGTATTAAATTAAATTCGAATTTCAGATAAAAAAAAATTTTGTGTGTGTGCTTATGAGCACACGATAGAAGTGAAAACTTCTAATTTATTATGAAAAAGAGAATCCAATTCTTCGGATGTACTACATTTATTTTACAACATTTTTGCATACGCTCGTTTAGTAGTTCTCTTTTTCCGTGCCCATTCATTGGTGAATTTGTTTACTTCATTCATTTTCTGTAAAGGGCAATCCTTAAATAATTATGCATTCTTATATATGTAGGGATAATTAAATTAGATTAAAAATTAAATTCCCTATCTAGCAATTCACTTTTATGTTTTCTCCTCACCTCTTCAAGAGTATCGAACTAATCACCAATTTATTTCTTCCGAACATATGGTCTAGCCAATAAACATGTCTAATTCCAGATCGTTATATTTAATAGCCCTATATGCCAGCATTAACTTTCAAGAGCACTCATGAACGCCGCGATCGGCGTTTGAAGTGTTTAACCCACTTAAGATTTTCGGTGGCGTTCTTTTTTCTCTCTACATCTTGCGTCAGAAGAGATGTACTCATTCTAGAATAAAGACCTTTTTTGAAACTAAGTCTATTTCTGACTCCAAAAATCATGTCATATATGAGTATATATGATTTAAATGTCAATTAGTCTATTTAAAAATATTTATATGTAAATTACTTAAGTAGATTATATTTATGAAATATATATGTTTAAATGGTATTTATGTACAATTGAAACAATGCTAACATTCAAGATAACTCGCCACCCTGATTTCCCATGTGTCGTAAGCGCTGAATTGGCAACCATGTGCTTCCTTTCATAGAATGTCACCAGTACCGTTGCTATAATACATAAGTACCATTTATATAATTTATATAAAACCCGATACTATGTAAGGCTAGGAAAACTTATGCCTTGAGAGCCATTTACTTATCTTAAAATCTCTAAGAAAACAAAAGGAGTGGATTCGTACTTTTTCACAATTAATGCTTTTATTTTTTTCGTTAACTCCTTGTTGTCATCATTAATATAAACCAAAATATTGGCAACTTTCTCATCAATGAACTTCATTAAAATTTCAGATTTTAATTCTTTTTTTTTTTATTGGATGGAGTTGAATGGAAGTAAGCTGCATGTTAGTTATATTCAAAGAAAGAAAATAAGATTTCACGGGGGAAAAGTGTGCATGAAACTTTTACTGAGAAAAACCGCACATGTCTAAAAAGTTTTCAGTTCAAAACTAAACGCACATTTCCTACTCGAGGACGATTTCCGACTGGAGACGAGAAAATTTCCACGAGTGGAGCCTAATGACCGTAACGCACCCGAACCTGACACTTCATTTAAGTTTAGCAAAACGCGCCTAAAGAAGTTGTTACTTCAAAAAAACAACAAAATAATGCATCCTAATATTTGAAAACAAGCCCCAAATATATAGGATTTTTTTTGTTTGAAGAAGCCTCAATATTATACATAATTTGCAAGTTGGCGATTTTGGCAATTAAATTGGCATGGCTTTGAAAATTGGTTTTTTTTTGCCAAATGATCTTTATACTTGACTTCGTTTAATTTTAGAGATCCCAATTCAAGCTTGGAACACATTTTCTGAAAACTGTTGTAATTTCAACAGAAATTTGTAACCGAAAATATAATTTATTATTAAATAATTTCAGTTAATTAATTATTGAGTTATATAAGGCACAAAATTATCTTTATTTTTTCAAATTAAAATGTATTAAAATATAAGAAGATATCTGTATCTTATAGTTGTCTCCCTAATACATACAATTTCTAATTATACTAACATTTTCATCTAGTTTTGTGTTCCTTTGTAGTTTTTTGGTAAAATAACAATGGTTAGAGCGGGAAATTTATCCATTGGAACAACACCTAGCCGAGGCTAAATTCTAAATTTTAAAAGAAAGATAACTCATAAAAATTATTTTCATTTGTGAAATACAGTCTAACCATATTGGTCTACGATAATACTCATGAAAAATTATTCATACGATAAAATGTATATCTTTATAATTCAAGGAAATAATAATAATAAAAAAAAACTGGAGAAAATTATTATCTGATGCTGAATTGCAGTTTTAGTTTTATTAGTTTGTCGTAAATTATTAGATAATATTTAATATATATTTGAATTAGCTATAAACATCAATAAAACGCATTTGCAATAGTACAGATTATAGAAATAAATTATAAATTATATACAGAAAACTAAACCTTTTTTCTTATGTGTCTTTTCTTTTTTTTTTATTCCTATTACATAAATCTTTCTATTGTGCGCAAACAAAGAATTCGTCGTACTTTTATATTATACCTTCGACCCATTTCGCCAAATCAAAAAACATCGCCAATTTTAAAAAGGTTACTCAATGCTATCATCGTAATTATTGTTGTGTTAAATAGGCGCGGAGACTGCTTCCCTTATTGGCTGTATATCGGGGCATTTAGTTGGGTCTTTGAATCTGAAGAAATTGATCGGAGGCATAATACGTGTATATACCTAATAATGCAATAAATTCAAAATTCCTGTTATTCACTATAAACCTTTCAAAATTATATTTATATAGCACTCTTAATTTATTTTTTAATAAAATTTGCCATTTAAAATTGAAACATAAATAATAAATAAATAATCAAATAAATAACAAATGATGAAATAAAACTTAATTAGTTTTCTAAAATCCATGGATATTTTTTGAACTACATCATAAGTATTTTATTCATACAGTAGTGATATTAGCTTTGAAAATTTTTAATAACAATGGATATTGAGGTGATGTGTTTAAAAAAATATTTGACGCAGCATTGTAAATTAATTCTTTTCAAACGTTCTTTCAAAACATTTATTATGCATTAAAACAAAAGAATTCTTATTCATTGCAAACCAAATATCCTCTTTGTTTGAAATTTGGATTATTTTTTTTTGAATTTGTATGAAATTGAATTTTCATGCCATCTTTTGTTATATTTTGTAATGAAAAAAGAAATTCATGGGTTCTGAATAAACAAATATTGTTCACGGTTTAATTTCAAAACGCATTTTAAATTTCTCTCTTTTCTATTAAAAAACTTCCTTTTTTGCTTTTCCTTAAGTATTTGAACTGTTATGTTGAGAACTTCTATAATTTTTAACACTATCATAATTAAATATAGGAATATCCCAAACTTACGCTCAGTCTCAACTATAGTTGAAACAGAGTAATAAAACCGTGTACGTCAGTGCTTCTCAAAGTTTCAATATTCGTGACCTAATATTCAATCATAATTTTCATCGCGCCCTCCCCCCTTCCATACAATAATAATGTATTGAATTCAATAATGCTATACTTTGCCGCTAAAGCTACAACACGACTTTAACCTCTTAAGTGCCACCGGCGTATATAAACGTCTTGATCATCCAAAGCGTTAATTGCCCCGCACGTCTATATACGTCTTTCCAAAGTACGATCTTTTTCTATGCTCTGTTATCCATAAAATTATTCCGAAGGCTTTGGAACGTAATAAAAGACCTTGACAGTGTTTATGAAGGATTTACTTATTTCAGAGAATTTGCTTATTTATTCCTTATCCCCCCACCAATACATCACACACGTGCGCCTACTTGGAAAACGCTGCCAATCGCGTAACTTTTAATCGGCAGTTAAGGAGTTAATTATATACCGTATAAATTATCAAGATATAAGCGTTAATTTTTGTTTTTAATTGTATATATGATAAGGCGTTGGAGACACTGGTGATTATTAAATTTGTTCCTAACTTAGTATTGTTAAATAAATTATAAAATACATTGTGTGCAATACTGATACATTTATAAGTGTATTATATCAGAATAAGTGTGTATTTTATTATTTTTTTATTATGTCACAGAATGTATTTTATTTGTTTACTTTCGGTAAATTAATATTTTTTAAATAATCTTTTGTTTTCGACTTTTCAATATGCTCGCGCCCCCTTGACGAATTATCATGACCCCCTAGGAGGGCGTACCCCACAGTTTGAGAAACGCTGGTGTAAGTCGAATACGCGTAAGTAAAGGTATAATTTCGCGAATATAAATACGTATAATTTTTTTTTATTTGGGGCTGGAGATGAGAACCCCCCCTCCCCAAAAATTTTTAAAAAAAAAAATGTTTTATAAAATCTTAGACAATACAAACACAAAATCCCAATGCTATGCCAATTTCAGTGATTCATAAATCGGCTGAACCAACCGTTACCAGCTTTAAACTGTTCATGTGTTTAGCCGTCTCTCCCGCATCCTCTTTCAATCCCTCAAAAATCAGCTTAGCAGACTGCGTTCTGATCAACAAAACAATTATTTTACAGTTATTTGATTGTCACACCATGATTTTAACATATTTTCCATTCCAGCGATAATGCTGTGACGTTTACAAACGATGGTTGAATTTAAAGACTGAGCATTTGTCCCAGAGTCGAAAATTTTTTCTTCAATTTTTATTAATGTTTCGGTTGTCGATTTTGTTGCATTCAACTTCTTTGCTAATTCACAAACTTTTATTTTAATCTCGAATTCTTTAATAATGTTAAGTTTACATTCCAAATAAAAAGTTTTCTTTTCTTGTTTGGTGCAGAAGATTTAGTTCTACTTTGTTTGAATGGCCCTCTCTCAAATCTTAGTAGATATAAAATACATATAACAAAAATGATATAACAATTATAACATGTAATAACAAACACACACTCCGTAGATAAGAAATAAATAACAAAAAATAAATTATAATGGCTAAGCATCGATTACGTCTGAGTATTTACATTAGCTAAACAGGAAGCGGGAAATGAGTAATAGAGTTGTGTAGCGCTCAAACAAAAGACGAATCGACAAGTTTTGAAAATAGCATATAACTCTGGATTCGCGGAAGTCGGGGTAGAATAAGTAGAGGAATTACTGTAATTTAAAATGTTAACGAAAGATTGAAAAACAGTAGCAAGGCGTGTATTATTTAAATTTTGGTTTTTTGATAAAATATAGGATTAAAAAAAATGGCATGAATGAAGTTATATATACTATTTATCTTATCGTTTGTTAACACAAAGTGTAAGAAATCGGTAAATGATTACTTAAAAAACAAACTATTATTTGTATTTTACTGAGCAAACAATATTTACTTTAAAATTAAGTGAATTATTTGTATGATACAAATAATTCACAAAAATAATAACACTACAAATAAACTAAAAGAGTGCCACCCCTAAAAAATAAATAAAAATCATCATGTTATATTTATAAGAAGATAAGTCAGATTGACAAATCATGCTTCAGATTCTTCGTAATCCCTACGAAAAAGAAATTTTTAAGTGCCTCTTCCCTATCCGATGGGTAAATTCGTCCAGTTATAAAAGAGAAATATTTAATTATTTCGTTTGCTACTGTGACAACGATAATTCTTGTTCCGATTTACTGTCATTCAATCGATTGCCAATGTTATATTGCTGTTCTGTATGTTACGTGGTTTCTGTTGTTAATAGAATGACGGAAGGAAATTTTGCGTCTGTTTGGAGTTAAGCAACACGTATCTTAGAATAAAGAAATACAGAGGGATTATTTTTAAAACTAACAGTATATTCAGAACCACCTGCAGCTCTATCAAGCAACTGCAATGGTACCAAACTTGTTGGAAGACTAATGATAAAATGGGAATTAAGATTCCGTAAAAAGAAATTTAGCTCTAAAAATCGCCGAAAGGTATATTCATGTCGCTGTTGTAACTTACCAAACCGAGATTCAGTGTAAAACACGGGTATGAAAACAAAATTAAAATTAATTTGTTTCATATTCAACAACCGCACCAGTAATTTGGCTGTAAAAACATGTAGACAGAAAAGAATAATATATTCCAAAGAATAATATTCTCAGCAGAAGTGAGCCAGCTCAAGAATATACTCGACTCACTTTACCGGAAGGCGTTTATTGGGTAAAATTGTATTACCTTAATCCAGTGTTTCTCAAACTGTGGGGCGCCCCCCCTTGGGGGGCGTGATGACTCTACAAGGGGGGCGCGAGCATATTGAAAAGTTGAAAACAAAATAATATTTTGAAAAAATTATTAATTTACTGAAAGTCAACAAAATAAAAAATAAAATAAACATTTACACTGATATAATATACTTGTAAATGTATCATTACAGCACAATGTATATTTGAATTAATTTAACAGTACCAAGTTAAGAACAAATTCAATAATTACCAATAGCTCCATGGGCTTGTCACATAAGATTACATACAAAATTTAACACTTATCTTGATAATATATAGATAATTCTTTTAATGCCGATTAAAAGTTACGTGATTCGCTCCCCAATGCCTCCGTTTTCCACGTTGGGGGGAAGGGGAAGAAAAGGAATAAAAAAGGAAATCCTCTGATATAAGTAAATCCTTCGCAAACACTGTCAAGGTCCTTTTATTGCATTCCAAAGCCTTCGGAATAATTTTATAAATAGCAGTACACAGAAAAGATCATACTTCAGAAAGACGTATATATACGTCCGGGACATTTAATGCACGGGTTGAGCGAGACGTATATATATTCGCCGGTGGCCCTCAAAAGGTTAAAATCGTGCTGCAGCTATAGCGTCAAAGTATAGTATTATGAATTGAATGCATTGTTATTTGTGTATGAGGGGGCGCATGGAAAATTATGATTGAATATTGGGTCGCAAATATTGAAAGTTTGAGAAACACTACCTTAATCATCCATAGTTTCTCTTGACCTTAGAACCCGACAGAAACTAGGTGAGGGGTTTCATAGCTTAATGTTTTGAAAGGAATAATTAAGAAGTTCGAAGAAACAGAGTCACACTGAGTTTATTCGCCCAGGAAGAGGACATAAGCTTGTATCAGAAGAGGTGATAACAGATGTTACAACTGCAATGATCGACAGATCAGAGGGAGCCATTGTTGGTACACATTTCACTGACAGTGTGGAATATTCTTTGTGACATGCAGAGACGTCTTAAAGCACCAGGTGAGGCCTTAGCCCAGGGTCTCACCCTTGGTGGGGGCCTCGTCTCATGCTCGACCCAGTCTGAATAAGACCATGATCCGGATATTTTTAATAGTCAAATACTATTCACTTACATATTCTCCAAAAAAAACAACAGAATTTCTAACTGCATGTCAACTGGCAAAATTTGCAAGATTGTATTATGTGATAGCCGTTGTCCATGTTTAGGCCTTATACCATTAACAATCATTCAACTTATTCAGTCGAAAAGCGGCCATCGGTCAAGGCTGGTTTGTGAGACTGTAAGTCAGGCACTTTTATTTGTTTCAAATTATCGTGTGTGTGTGAGTATTTGACAATGCATGCTATATACTGTATATTTTTAAAAATCACAGGTAGGGTCTACTTTTGCATAGGGGCTCAGGGCCTCAGAAAGGATTTCTCTGGGACTAGAGCCTCAAAAAGCCTTAAGACGTTCCCGGTGACATGTTGCGTATGTTCGAAGGAAATGTGTGAATAATGCACGGTGTAATATTCTGAGAACGGCCATCATATTGAATGTGATCGAGGTTTTCGCAGCAGAAGTAAATATAGGTAATGAAACTTAACAATTGACTGTTATTTTGTATGTACTATTATTACTATTTCTTTTTATAGCTCTTTTGTCATTGTGTAATGCAAATAATATCCATATAGGCGATTTTTGGAGCTAATATATATTGTGCGTGGAATCCTACTTTACATGTCATTATTTATCTCCATCTCAAGTTTGGTGTCATTTCTGTTGTTATATAAAGCTCTAGGTGGTTCTGAATATGTTAGTATTTCAAAAAAAAAAAAAAATTGGTTAACCTGGACGTGATTTAGACATTAAAAAAATTGTCCTAAATAATAGCTCTCTCTGTCTAGGTTTACTCGCATAAAATGGACTTATTTATATTTTCAAATTCTTGTTATACACAAAATAAAGTCGCATGACCCTATTTTAAATTATTAATTATACAAATATCACCTGTACTATTTATTAGTATTTATACAAAAGAAGATCATTTGCACAGAAATTTTAAATTAAAAAAGAAATAAATAATATTCTTCAGACAAAAAATAATTAACCATTTCGTTTAAATAATATACAAGTACAAAAATTAATCCTAATTCAAAAATGTTATATCAGGAGTCGGCAACCTTTTTTAACTCTGGCATGCCAAACCAATCTACCAATATGATTCAGCGTGCCACTCAGTAGGACATGTATGGAAAATTTTGATTCACGCGATAAAGCATGCAGAGTTAGAGAATGAAGGTAAAAAATATAGATTTACATTTTTAATATACAGTGGGCCACAAAAGTGTTCGTACACCACTTGCAATTTCTTAAAAAAATTAATGTTTTCGACTAATAAAATTTAATATAATGCAATTGTAATTTTTTTGTGATATCTGCAACTTGTTCTTCGTGGAATATAATGTTCTTAATGGCGGTTAAATTGGCCACAGAATTAAGTAATTTGGTATTTTTTGATGGTATTGTGAATCATGAGCTCTATTTAAATATTTTAAAGAGAAATTTTAAATTATCTGCTCGAAATTTGGATATTGGAGATGACTTAATTTTTTAACAGGGTAATGACGCCAAGCGCTCTGCTCTCAATGTACGCCACTGGTGTCACTCTAACTGTCCCCAAATAATGAAAACACCTCCTCAATCACTTTATTTAGCCCAGTAGAATATATTTGGTGAGAATTTGATGTAAAAAAATAAAAGATGACAAATAAAGACAATGTGAAGTAAAAACATTAATCACAGAAGAATGGAGGAAAATCGATGCAGAAATTTCCAAAGCTGATTAAATCTATACCAAGACGCTTAAAAGTTGTTGTGGACACTAAAAGATATCCTACTAAGTACTATATTAGGAAAGAAATACAACATTTAAAGCTAAGTTGAGATTTTTGTTAAGTGTACGAAGACTTTTGTGGCTTAATTTTTAGTAGCTTTATGATTATTAATTTTTTTAAAAAAATAGCTATACTATTTTGAAAAAATTAATTATGTCATTCCATTGAGATCAAGTTGCAGATATCACAAAAAAATTAATTATAATTTAAATTACAATATTACAAGTTATTATATTATTATATTACAATTATTACAATATATTAATTTTTATTAGTCGAAAACATTAAATTTTACAAGAAATTGCGAGTGTACGAACACTTTTGTGGTCCACTGTATATTAATTTTCCATCATTTAAAGATATTATTTAACATAAAAATAAACCCCATAAAATATGTATTCGACAAAAATAAAAAATAAATAAAATTGTACATATATTAAGTATTTTTAAACATATTTATAAAATAAGAAATAGACAATAGACAACCTAAAATATAACTATTTCGCTTTCTTATAGTTAAATAAAAAATAAAAATTTTGATGGGAACCTAATAATGCTTGCACCGCTCTTTTTTCATATCACAAGATCAGGGGTATAATTTGTGACTTTCAATTTGACACGATTCTGAGCATTCAGTTGTTAAACAATTGCTTTGCGGACTCGAAATATTTTTCATATGAGGAAGATCTTTTTTACTTAGATATGTGTAAAACCAAAAGCGGAAAGCAGAGTCCATGCAATTTTCTCCCTTCAAACAATTAAATCTCTTCAGCGATGGCATTCAATGATTTATAAAATAGCGATAAATTTATCTTTGAAGTTACGTTCCAGACATTTTTGCAATTCCATAAATGTCCGTAATTCTGAAGATGTTGATCAAAGAAGGTCCATTACAAATTTATCAACTTCCATCGACCCAAATATTGACAGATTTGCAGAGCAGAGGGCCACTGTACATACATTGCCGACTCCTGTGTTATACAATAGAGCTTTTAATTTTTCTACCAAATAAAAATAAATAACAACTTACAGTCTGGGCGATAGTTTAATGCTCTCATCTGCAGGCAGTTTTTTAATACTGAAGTGAGCTGTGACCGGCATCGAAGCGCATTCGTCGATTTCATTGTTGAATGGAACTGCAAGAAAAATCGATGTAATCAATCGGTTTCTTCTACAAAGTTTATTACTTTGAGCAGAAATCCATAAAAATGTCTTAATTTGCTTTTAAAATCTGAAATGGATAAAATAATTTCACACTTGGCTTACATAAGTTAGTAAATTAAGCAAAGTTAAGGGAAAAAAACTGCAAAGGAAACATTACAATATCAAATTAATAGAATAACAAAACAAAAAAAAGTGAATTACATAATATTGTGAGAGGAGTTTTACCGGAAAGAGGCCGTGAAAAAGAAAACTGGCAACCAATTAATTTTAAGAGCATGAAGTTTTGCTTTAAAACATTTTCCTTCGTCATTGATCTTCGATAAAAAAGAATAAGGCGTTCAACACTTTGCTCACAGGTAACACTATAGTCCCAAAGTTTAGAGGAACAGATTTTAAATCTGTAGAGGTCCACTTTAAAATTGCCATGACTTAAAAGAGATTGAAAAATTTGAAGATTTGTTAGAAAATAGTTGTAGTATAATCTTTGTGGAATAGTTTGAGGAAACTTTTTTGGGAACTTAGTATTATACCACACAGACCAATTTCGTCAAACAAAATACAGCGATATGTAGCCAATAGTGGAAAACCTTTCGACGTATGATCGAATACCATAAAATTATGGAAACAATATTTGGCAACATTTTTTGAATTGGGAATGTCTTTTCAATTGGCAAAATTAGTCGATGGTATAATATTACCTTTTTTTTTTTTTTTCAGTTAAGAGTAAACTGAATAAATTAAAAAAATTGTTCCAGACTAACGGAAGAAAACGCTTTTTTTAGTAATTTTTCTTAAAACAGAATTTAAGAATATTATTGAGAATTGAGACTGAGGAAACAAATGTCTTGCTTGGTTTCAGTCTTAGACAATTTTCAACAATTTCACTTACAAAACCCTAATAGCACCACTGAGAAAAGCAAAGAACACAAAGAAATCCATGTCCTTAAGAACTTTAAAAGTCATCAGCATTGAAAAAACGGCCCACTGTTCATAAATTCTGAATTGGTAATGTTTAATTTTAATACCATTAGTAAAATTATAAATGCAAACATAAAGCCAATACGATTATTAATTTTGCTTCCATCGGTAAGGCACAAACAGATGGAAAATCTTCAATCTACAGCCCTCCGTTCTGAAGGAGGTCTGAAAGAGGGTCTAAGCCAGGAGTGAGCATTAAATCGATCGTGATTGACCGGTAGACCACCAAGACATTTTAGCGTGACCGCCTGAAGATTAGCAGTTAGTAATTACCGTATTTACACTGTGCAATCGGTCTTTCCCGAATTGTTTCACATGTGCTTTTTATGGTTTCGAAAAGTTAAAATGTACCAATCTGTGGAATTTTCTGTAAAAAGAGGACGTCCTTCTGCTGAGCATACCCTTTAACGCTCGTCTGAAAGACACATTGACTACATTCCATCAACAGAGAAGAAAACTAATCCAAAACGTCACTGTATTTTTTCTGCTATAAGAGAGACAGTAAAGGTAAGAAGAGAGGTAAAAAGAGAAACAAGATTCTACTATCCAGATTGCGATGTTGGGTTATGCCCACTACCGTGCTTTCGAATTGACCATACGCGATCAAATCTTGATCAGTAATTTCATAATCATTTATGTTAGTGCAAATAATGTGTGAATAAATTTTGTAACTCAAGATAAAAGCTAGGTATTCTAAGCTTTACATTTATAAGAGAGTGGAAACTGACTCCTAAGTCTAATGATTTCTACCATACAGAAAAACAACTTTACACCTAAATTATTCATTTATTTAAATAGATTTTTTTTAACATTAATTTTCAGGAAATTTTGTATGCGAATGGTGTTATTAAGTTTAAAAAGATACGTATGTTTGAAAAAAAAAAGCATAAAAAAATTTACATTTTTTATCCATAATGCAGAAATAAAATGAACCTGGAAGGGGTTAAATGCATAAAAATACAATTACTTTAAAAAAAAAATAACGCTAGGAACAAAGTTTATAAAAAGTATATATACATATATATTATATATATATATATATATTATATATATATATATATATATATATATATGTTTGGATGTGATCTCTTGTTAATAGAGAATTGACCTATATATATATATATATATATATATATGTGTAATATTATTCCAACTATTAACGTCTTTGTTAACAACTGTTGTATTTGTATTATTGTTGCAGACGATTTTAATTTTTCTCAAAGAATAAATCGATTAATATAGATTTTTCAGAATAGTACAAAAAGTTCTAAATCTGATAAGTTTTACGCTTTTCAACAAATTAGCACTTAATTTAGCTTCACCGCAGTTATTTGAGAAAAAAATTTGACTTTTCTATCCTAAAATGAGGTTCAAGACTTAAAGTAAAAGTCATTAAGAAGAAGGCAAAAAAAAAAAAAAAAAAAGGGGGAATAATTGCTTTAAAAGAGATAAGAGAAGTTAATGATGTGTTTAATTGCCTTCTAGTCATAAAATTTTTTTATCGTTTTGAAATGTCAATCACGTTTGCATTTGCGTGGAAAATGAAAAAGAAAGAAGTAAATAAACTAGTACTATTTAATACGTAATTTCAGTTTTTTTTTCTTTTTAAATGAATACTAAGTATTCTATCGATTAAAACTGCCATGAACTAAATTTAGCTCCATTATGGGTTTTGAAGGAAAACAAGCATTGCTTAAATATTTGCATTGCTTAAATATTTGCAATGCTAATAGAAGAACTACAGAGCAACTGGTCTATCAATCAGAATTAGAAAGCGAAAAATGGCAGTGTGATGAATCAATAATGTAAATTTTTATTATATGCTGTATATCCATCTCGTGATTTACATGGTAAACACGTTCTTTTTACAAATATGCAAACAGAAACTGTGTAGAATTAGTTGTAGAATTCGTAAAAAGTGGAAATATGTGTTCAACTACACTATAAACCGTGTAAATTGATCTGTCAAAATAGTTAATGATATTCTCATTATAACCGTGTAAATTGAGATAAGTATTACACGAAAGAAGATAATGGGTTCAATTCCTGACGGGCATATGATAGATGCAATCACATGATCTCCATGGAATCCAAAACTGTCATTGTACTTGTTGTTCTATTTGTAAAATTTAGATATCTAATTTCAAATTTGATATTTGGGCAAAAGCGTTCAAACATTAAGATTCTTCAGAAAGCTCTTCAAAATAAATTTTTTTTTTCATATTATAACTTTTAAATCAAGTGTGTTTTATTTATACCTGTGCACATTACTGTTTTGATAAATATATATTTTTTAAACTTTTTATAAACAGCAAAAGTTGTCAACAGCGAAGCGAATCAACTGATCGTCTGTGTAAACACGTAATTGTATTTATCACGTGGCTATGACATCACACGAATTTTTGAACTGATTGGCTTATTAGTGTTTTGAAGCCTTTGAATGCTCAGGACTTTTTAGTTTGTTTTTGAAGTTAAAAATGGAAAAAGGACTCAAGAATATTCTATAAAAACAATAAAACAAAAATAAACTTTATAGCAACAACAATGAAAAAAAAAAGAAAAAAAAATTTACTCTTCTTCAGAGCTTTGAAAAGCTAGAACTCTTTTTCCTTTAGTTGTGCAGATGTAATAATACTATGCTGGTCATTGACAGAAAATTCCTCAACGTTTCTTATTGGCACAGCTTCACTGATTGAGATGTCGAATACATCTTACTCTCTTCATTAAGTATAGATGTTTTATTTTTGGATAGCTTGAAATCAGTGATCTCACATTTGGATTATTTGAGTGGGTATTTTTATAAATTTGTTCACATCGAAGAAGTGTAGTTTTTATTGCTCTTTGAAATTTTAATGTTTTCTAAGTCTTGCTAAAACAAGTAATATAAAAAAAAAGTCAATTCCTACTTAGATCAACAACGAAAAATTTTATTTTAGCTGCTTTTTATTAAATAGTTACAATTAATATAAATATGTATATACATAGGACAGAATCACAACATTAAGTGGTAATTAGTTTTTTAATTATCATTAAAGTATCGTATTGTCCTTTTAATTTCAGTCCAACTGAATCCTTTAACACGTGAGAAAAAAACCCTTTCAAGTTTTGACACAAGTCGCCAAAAGGGTCGCTAAGTCACCAAAGTGGCTGTATTTGTAATTCTTTAAATAATTACTTTTAATCCATTAATTTTTATTAATTATAATAAAATTATTGTATTGTCATCCAAAATGATCCTGTATATAAAATTTCAGCTCAATTCAGCGCTATAAAATGTATTTTATTAACGATTGAAAATTCCACCAAGATAAATAAATATAAATATACAAATATATAAATAAATAAATATATAGACAGTGTGAGCTAATAGTAGGAATTGAAAAATAAGGTCGTGGTTGTTTGTGTAATCGATAAATGTAGATAAAACGAATTAATCAGAAAAAATAGTTGATAATCTAATTTTTAAAGAATTATTGATATGTGTGTGTGTGTCGGGGTTAAAATTGGAAATAATCACAAAAATATTAACCTTTTTTTTTTTTTGCACAAGTAATTTATTTTGTTAGACAATTTTCTGATGCTTGATGGGGTGTAAACAGTTTATATTATTAAATCCAAAATATAAATTTCTTAAATAATATAAGTGTTTTTTTCCATCTATAAAACTTTGAAATTATTAAAAGAGCACAAACATAGCTGAAAGAAGTTATTGACAATAATTAGGGTAACTTAAACATACGTTAGTAGCAGAAAAACAAAAGAAACGTAGAAAAGAAGAGAGAGAACAAAATTCAACGAGCCAATAATCAATATGAAACATTCACAATTCTCGTGTTTTTCTAAGCAAACATATAAGTTTGATAATGTTTTGAAAGTCCTTTTATTAGTCGTTACAAGAACCTTTTGAAATTTTGCGTCAAAAGGTCGGGATAAAAATAGTATGAAATTATTGTTCTTAATGAATGGGTTTTTTTATATTTCATTTTTTGGCAAGCAAAATAAGTTCTTACTTTAATGGCATTTTTTATTAATGCAAAATAAATAAAGTTTCGGAACTAATTTGTTATCAGTACACTACGCGTCAAATGTCTTTTTGTTGCAGTTTTTAAATCGCGCCAAACAAGATTATGGCGCACAGTAGTTTTTAATCCAAGATGGTGGCCTGGTACTAATAACCCGACATAAAATAATTTGAAAGAATGGCTTATCCATGGCGAAAGAGTTTAATTATATTTTTCTAAAAATAAGCAAAAAAAAAAACATAAATTAAGCAAAAAGTATTGATTTTTTTGTGGAAAACAAATCGGAAAAAATAACTAGTAACAGGGTTTGAAAAATGGAATAATAGGAATTTAGAAGTGCTGGAAAATAAGACAGAAAAAATATAAAAATGGAATAAGGAAAAATGAAAAAAAAACAAAAACAATAATGAAAATAATTACTATTACAAAAATTGAAATTCATTAACTAAGAGTAAAATTGAAATAAAATAAAGCTGAAATTCGCAATTTGCTGTTGGCTAAAAGAGAATTATGCCTGATAGATTAACTATTGTGGCCTCATAAATTTACAGCGTAAGATCTGCAATACAACATACAGCTGTCAAATTTCCTTTCATGTCCGTAAACAATTTTCATATTGCTAGTTCACTTTTTACATTTCCTGGCTGCCGAGAAAATCGAAATCTTAATCAAAACATTAGACGGGGGGACAGAACGCTTAGAAAACAAAAAAGACAAAGTGCAATCTCTGATATCTCTTTGGTACGTAGTGGAGCCCTCATACTCTTTTAAAATCCGACGTATATAACGCGTAATTTAAACACAAAAAATAAGATCGGAATTTACAGGTACGTGTTATACAGTGGCGTAACGTACATCCTCTGGGACGACCCATAGGATTCTAGGGGGCCCAAAGCTTGACTGACGCCAAGCATGACTTGGGGCCAAAACCTGACTTTTGCCGGGGGGGGGCTAATATTCTTCGTTACGCCACTGGTGTTATACGCCGGGTATATAAAAACTTTACCTTCAGAAATAAAAAAAGAGATTAGTATAAAAAAATTATATCTGCATCGATCGAAATCCTGTTTATTTAAAAGAAAGAACATACCTTATTAACTTAAGGCATCCGACTACGTTCGGAACCGTGATTTTGCAAAAGCGCGTAAATGAATAATATTTATGATATTTAATGTCACTTAGATTAGAATACAAGTATACAATTTTAAGGACATTATGACACAAAAATTATTTAAATACAATATTTTGGCAAAAAATTAACTTAGAATAACATTTTTCCAAATGTTCTTTTGTAAAAAATGCTTCTATTGTATTCATATTTTGCCTGTATTCAGCTCAGACCTCTCCACAGAGGCTCAACTAGAATTTTTGAAATGCATAACTCGGAAGTCGGTTTATCCATGTTTTACGAAAACAGAAAGGAGAAATTTTAAGAAAATACGCCGATAGTTATTTCAAATGGTTGTAACTCTGAAAATAATGTGAATTTTTCAAAAATAATAGTTGAGCCTCTGTACAGAGGTCTGAGATATATACAGGCAAAATATTAATACAATAGAAGCATTTTGTACAAAAGGAGAACATTTAAGAAAAAAAGTTATTCTAAGTTAATTTTTTGCCAAAATATTGTATTTAAATAATTTTTTTTGTCATAATGTCCTTAAAACAATTGTATACATGTATTCTAATCTAAGTGACACTAAATATCATGAAAATTATCCATTTATGCGCTTTTTTTAAAATCATGGTTCCGAACGTAGTCGGATACCGTAAAGGATTGCAATTCTAGAAATATACTATTTTTTCAAAAGTCTTAGATAATACCTCGAATGAATGACTTCAAAATATAAGAGCATTGCACGCATACATTTTAGGTTTCTTCTTAAAAAAGAAGATGCGTGTTACACGGCATGCATTATCTTATTTACCCAAACATATACATACTTCGGTATTAATCCTACTACAAGAAGAGTTTCGCAACAATTTCTTACTCTTATCATGGACCACTTATTTCTCATTCACATCTTTTTAAATAAAAGAACTTCTTCCAAATTTTTTGTGGTTCCGCTGGTTCTATCCAATATCATCTAATTCAGAGGTGGGCAGACTTTTTCAGGGTGTTGTCTACTAATTTTTTCAAGCTGTTGCGGTCCACCCAATGTCAGTGGCGCACACAAGGAGGGGGAGGGCACTTGTCCAGACCGTCCTCCACAGCCCTTGATTTTTTTTACCGATTGATTTTAATTCCATGTATACAGTACGTATAACTTATTTAAGGTATCCGACTACGTT
>BMAV01022357.1:172470-190947 GCA_019973955.1 Trichonephila inaurata madagascariensis
TATATATAGTGTGCATACGTCAGTCAATCTTGAACATTTCCTTATGTAATTACTAACTACTAAAATCTTCAGGCGGTCCCCTTAAAATGTCTCGGCAGTCCACCGGTCGATCGCGATCAACGTAATGCTTACCCCGGATATAATTCATTAGATGAAAAGAGGGACCCCTCTTTGTTGTAGGAGTCGATTTTATAGATTTTTATTTTTAAGATATGGTAATGGAATTTTTAAGGAAATTGGATTGTAATTGTATATGTACTTATCAAGTACTTAATATAATATTAGGTATTTTGTGATTATTATTTTTTCTTATTTGTATGGATGGCTGTATTAACTATACACAGGGTGATTCATAAAGAAGTATACACTTTCCAGATGCTGTAAAGCAGTAACAATAAAATACAAGCACCACCTCAGCGCACCGTAAATCAAATAAACTCTTAAAGTTTGTGTCTCACCCCTAGTGGAAGTGACATAGGCAATAGAATGTGTGTCATGGGATTAGTCAGTCAAAATGCAGTGTTGTGAAAAAGGTTTTTTGAGTTTTTGAATTTAGCAAAATGTCACGGGAGCCACTTTTTTGGTTATGTCAACTCTCTTTGGTTGGTTGATGCTACATCTGCAGGATGACGTTGACAACTATATTCTCCAATTGGATGGTGCACCAATGTGGTCGGCCAATGCGCAAGATTACCTCAATAAACATCTCCCTCACCGAGGGATTGGACGAGTCACGGACTACAAGATGCTTTTTACCCAATGGCCATCCAGAAGTCTTAACTTAACACTTAGTGATTTCTTCCTGTGGAGGTACGTAAAGGACAAGGTATTCCTCCCTCTCCTTCCTGTTGATCTAGCGGAGCTGAACCACCAACTGCTATTGATTGACTTCATTCAGATATTTTTACACGCGTTTGGGTGGAAATGAATAGCAGGCTCAATGTGTGTCGTGTGATTAAGTGTTCACGCATAGAACACTTCTTCTAAAAACCCTTTAAGTAATCCCATACAACTCTGTTACAAGTAACATGTAATATCTTAAATTATTTTCGAGTACTAGTAAATTGAAGATGCATACTTCTTTATAAATCCCCCTGTATTTGTATTGAAGAAAGATCATTTGTGCACCTAATAATTGCATGCAAATCTGAATCAACTTTTTTCTCCCTTACCTTGTATTTTTCTAGCTCGACAATTGCTTTATATGGTATTCATACCAACGTACTTTGTAACTAATTACTACTTAAACGAGTTCTGTTAAGTCTTCTTTGTTCCTGTAAGAAAAAGGGAGTGGAAGATGGATTTTTGAACAATTATTGCTGAATTCTGGGGTGATAGTTTCCCGGTTGTAGCTCTAAACCTTTGGAATAAACTTGGTCCCCTCGTGCATTCCGTCAATAGCTTTCATGTTACTTCAAAGTGCGACGTAAATAAACAAACAGCCAATCGAGCTATCAAAATAATATATGTAGGATATCCCATTTGTAAAAGGTTAGATCATATCCTTTACCGAGGTCGGCAATTCTAATCAAAACAGTATTCCACATCAACGCCATCTAGCGTCCCTTTTAAAACGCCGACATCAACCTTTTTCGGCAGATGCTCACTAACACTCGTCAGAGGAACGTCGTATTTCGCGCGTCAGCGCCGTTCGTCCGCGCCAAGCGGTAAGTCTTAATAGCACCATAATGTGTTCTATTTAATCTCAATTGCCTCCCTTAAAGTAATGTGATCTAACTTTCCTATTCTTCCGAAATATGCTTATCTAACTTTCTTATTCTTTTGAAATATTCCCCATGTAATACTCCCCATGTACTACCCCCATAAATACTCCCCTATAATTCATAATAAATTATTTAGTTTTCAACCAGTTTCTTTCTTAAACTATGTTGTCGATTCTATTTCAAAATTAACTAATACACCCTAAAAACCCCTAGACACCACGCCAATAAAAACCCCGCTATCTGAAGCATCCCACCTTTTGGAAGATTTAGGTTGGATTCCCGAATATATATGTGCTGTTGTGGTCGAGGTTGATAATCCTCCAGAGAGGATAATAATAGAAGAAATAAGAGAAGATCCGTCAGATCAATGATTAATAAAAAGTGTTGAGAATAAGAAGAGGATTAGTACGGATATCTCTCCTAGAGAGATCCATACAACCCAAGATTTACTCAGGATCCTGATGCCTGGGGATCTTGACACCTGGCACAGATGGGGAAAATCTTTTAGTTCTTTGAGAATAAGAGGCACTTGATGCGACCACCAGTTGCCCTGCAAGACGTGATAGTGTAGTAAGGAAACTTCTGTCACACTTGAAAGTTAGAGTCACTCTGTACGATGAGGGGAAAGCACCATCCCATCCACCAATTATTGAAATTTTTTTCAGCGAATAAGGGAAAACGTGGAAGAGAAGGGAGTTGAAAAATTAAAATTCTCTTCGCTGGTTTATCCGCGATTTCACTACCTGGAAAAGACAGGATAAGAGATGGGATCTATACTCAAAATGGATATCGTGGTGTAGCGATATCCTCCCAAATGATATGGTCTCAGTGTGGAGGGAGAGTATTGTTGAATAGAATAGGAGAAGTACCAGGAAGTCTGCATGTGGTAGAATCACCCTAGACGTGAAGGTCATTCCATTTTGCCCAGCTAAAATTAGTAGGAGTAGGAGCCAAAACAGACTTTTACCATTCGATGTGGGTACCTTGAGTCATCCTGGTATAATTCCTCCTCCATATGAATTCGTTCGTGATAAATTTTTAATTTTGTTAAAAATAAAAGTCTTTAATAAAAAACTAAAACCATATATAAATAAATGAACCAGACGAAAAATAAATAAGTACTATGCAAAATGTGATGAGCTTTTAAAAACTCTTCGTAGTAATTGCAACTCGTATAAAAGTTATTATCTATTTGGAAAGAAAAAAAGTAACATACCAAAGGGGAGAACTAAAAAAGGGTTAATAATAATTCATGACTAAAATTCACAGGAAATACACTTTGGAATCCTCATAACTAATTTTATATCATAAACCAACTTCTTTTTCTTTTCAGACAAAATTTTCCTTTTTGGACCATCAACATTAAAAGGGGGTGGGAGGGGTCTGAATCTTATTAAAACTTTTTCCTAAATAATCGAATGACATAAGTATATATATAATTTAATTGTAAATCTCATAAAGGTATTACCGTAAGAGCTGTAGTTCTTCTTATCTCCTTGCGCAAGAATTCCAACGTTTTGTGTAGTATCATCTTCAATGCCCAATCGCCGAGAAATCCAAAAGTGAACATCGCTATTAAACCTAAGAAGAAAAAGACAAACATCACTTGAAGATATTGAAATAACTAAATAAATGTAGGATATTCCATTTGTAAGAAGTTAGATCATATCACATTTACCGAGGTCGGCAATTCTAATCAAAACAGTATTCCACATCAACGCCATCTAGCGTCCTTTTTAAAAAGGCCGACATGAACCTTTTTCGCGAGAGGCCCACTAACATTCGTCGAGAGAAGTCGTGTTTCGCGCGTCAGCGCACTTTCACCCGCGCCAGGCGGTAAATCTTAATAGTACCATAACGAGTTCTATCATTCGTCCGCGCCAGGCGGTAAGTCTTAATAGCACCATAATGAATTCTATTTAATCTCAATTGCCTCCCTTAAAGTAATGTGATCTAACTTTCCTATTATTCCGAAATATGCTTATCTAACTTTCCTATTCTTTTGAAATATTCCCCATGTAAATACTACCCTATAATTCTTAATAAATTATTTAGTTTTCAACCAGTTTCTTTCTTGAACTATGTTGTCTATTTTATTTCAAAATTAACTAACACACCCTAAAAACCCCTAGACACCACGCCATAAAAACCCCGCCATCTGAAGAATCCAATCTTTTTGGAAGATTTCGGTTGGATTCCCACATAAATAATATATGCTCCGATGTCTATGATATTAAAAAAATCTTTCCAAATTATATTTTTTTCAACAAGAATTTTTAACTAGAGATTCTTATAGAAAGAGAACGAAAAATTTGTGAGCTTCGTGTGTGGACTACAAACAATGAATTCATGCTCTTTATTCTTTTTCTTAATGGGTTCCATCTTGGCAACTAAGCCTCTGCAGACACGGAAAGTCCCAAAATGTGAGCCATTTCATAGTGGCGCCATCTAGTAGCGGCCCTTGCTACCAAGTTTGGATGTTTGAATTAATTTTAATTCAAGCTCTCATTGGTGCTAAGTATTACCATAATTTTATTCCGAAATAGTTCGATGATTTTCACTGCATCTAGAACATTGAATTGTTTCCTAAAGTCGACGCGATACGTCTGAACATGCACATTAGCTAAACAGGAAGTATGGAGTGAGTAATCGAGTTCAATAGCGCTCAAACAAAAGACGAATTGAGGAGATTTGAAAATTGAGTAACTCTGGGTTCGCATAAGTCGGGATAGGTTAAGACGAGGTATCACTGTATATTGGAAATCTTTCAACACATAAATATGAAATGTAATTTCTAAAAAAACCCACGCTTCTTTTAGAATTTTTTTAACAAATACAAATTATCTACTTACTTCATTAACAAAATATATACTCCATAGATCGACATCATTATAACAGATTCATACCACGTCACCTCACTGTCAATGATAATCTGTGAAGACAAAATTAATTAGCTTAATTAATATAAGAATATTTAAATATCTACACATTTAAAATTTTACTAATTGTAAGACTAGAGTCATACTAAATGTTCAACCTTGACAAGTAATATGTCGTAGCCAATCAAAATCGTCTCTGGTTACAAAATAGCCCTTACATTCTTTGCTGTCTACAATTAATGATTAAGGATTTTATCCTTTCTCATAAATTTAAATGTAACAACTCAGAAAAATATCGATTCATTTTAAAGCAACTCGTACTTTTTTATGTATCAAGTATAATACTTAAATTTCTTAGGAATAAATATTATATAAATGTGTGTTAAAATTTTTGGAATATGTCCCTTCATCAGTTTTTTTTTCTCAATATTCTAGAAACAAATTCAGAAATTCATAATTAAACATTTTACTAAAAAAAATTATTCGAATTATTATTTTAAATTTTATTTAATTCAAGTCGTAAAACGTAGATATATTTCATGCGCGGGTGTGTGTGGGCTATGTGACATAAAAAAATAAAATCATCAATTTTTGTTGCATCTCATTTATATATTTTGCTGTTTTATGAACATATTTAAATTGTTTAATATGATTCATAATTTAAAACAATAATTTTATAATTTTCCAATTTTTGTATTTGAAAACTGTTTTTTGAAATGTATTAACAAGCCGTGATTTATTTTACCACGTATCGTTTCTTTTTCATTGAAATTTTCAACAAGATTTTAGAGCTTGAAATAATAAGTAAAAGAAATGAGAACTTAAAAACATTTTCTTTGGCTGATTTAAAGAGGGAACTAATTTTTAAAAATTAACTAACAAATAATTCTAAAAATGAAGATAAGTCAGACATACTCATAATTGAAGAAAATTTATTGTTTCATGTATCTCTAAATGTTTTCAGTATAATATTAGTATCAAATCATCAATCAGTATTATTTGATCATTCTCTATCGTATTTTTTATTACATAACATTTTGTAATATTTTCCCTTTTGCATGAAAATTTATATAAAAATACCAAAATAAGTAAATTCCTTACCGCAATGAGAAGAACAACGGTTCCTGAATAGAACACAGAATCTCGAAATAATGGCCACCATGTCAGCTCCACTATCTATGAAAGATATTACGATATAATACAGGCTAAAAATCTGTATTGAATAATAAAAATTAAATATTTAGTAAATAAAATTTATAACATTAATAAAATTTTATATATTGATACAATTTATAAAATTATCAAAAAATAATATCACTATTAATCATTTAAATCAAATTAATCAGCGTATTAAAATCGTTTGCGTTGTTTTTCTCACTAAGCCTAAAATTTGGAAGTAATGCTAAATAAAAATGGCTGTTGAAGTCTAATTATATATAATTAAACCCTAAACTCTTGTAATTTAGTTTAATTTTATTAATGAACTTATAAAATTTACAAAAAAATACCTTATTATTAATCATTTAAATTCAATTTATTATTGTATTAAAATCATTTTCGATATTTTAATCACTAAGCCTAACAAATTAGAAGTCATGTTAAATAAAAAAATGGGTACTTAAGTCATAAATTAACCACACTAAATTCTTGTTAATTTAGTGTGGTTACGTCATTTTAAAAATTTTTCACTACCTACAACTAAAAGTAGTATGTCATTAAAATATTAAATAATTTTGAGTTTTAGAAACGAAATTTATCTTTATTTTTCGAAAGCTGAGTAAGTGAAATTGTGTTTAGAAAGCATAATTTTTTCATTCTTGAATATTATTACAGCAAAAAGCTAAACATTTCGCACTTTAAAAGCAAGTATCGTGTTTTCAAAGAAAAATATTATCGGTATTTTCAGGTTTTTAATTAATTTTTTTGCAATGTAAAACAGCAAGTTTTTTTTACTGTGGAAATATTCTAATATTACTCTAATATTCTTTTACAGCGTTCTTTAAACTGAAATAAAGAAATTAAATATTTCAAATTACTTAAAATTATTAAAATTGGTTTATTTTTTACGTTTTTTTTTCAATTTACACATTATTCTACTTTTTTTTATATTCAAAATGGATAATCGAGTTCTAAATATTTTGTTTGCATATGTCAAGTTAACTGCGTATACAGCGACAAAAGTAAAGTATAGTAAGGTTGCATTTGTATAATTAATAGCTTCTAGTGTGTGTTCATAACAAAAATCAAGCTATTTTTTCGAACTACTTTTAAATTAACTAAAGCAGGAGGAATAGAAATATTTAATCATATTTAATACCTACACGTTAATATGCACTGAAGTGCCACTGAATTAGGGTTACCAACCTAGTAACAAGTTGGGCCTCCTCTGGCCTTGATAATGGCTTCCACACAACGAAGCATATAATCAAAAAAGTTTCTGGAAACGTTCCACGGAAATGACTTGCCGAATATTGGCTAAAGCTGTCCATAATTATTTAAGGTTCGTTGGTACTGTGTGATTGCATTTCACGCCTTGTTCCAAAACATCCCAAGGATGCTCAATGTGATTTAAGACTAGGCTTCTAGGAGGGCAATTTATGACAGAAAAGTCAGAGGAATGCTCATCCAACCAGCCAGTAGCCAACCGGGACTTGTGAGAGGTACAGCTGTTTTGCTGGACCATTACCATGTGAATAATAGAACAACATAAATGGATGGAAGTGATCACTCAGCAACTCTACGTACCGAATTGCATTGATGGAGGTTGTTACACGTCTCAAAGATCACAAATAGTGCTACGAAAAAACACCCCAGACCATGATTGAGCCGCCATGCCCTTGCATAGTTCCAACCTGGCATACTGGATCCGTGGTTTCATGAGCCTGACGCCATATTCTCAGCCTCCCGTTGGTGTTAAGTAGTCGGAGTGGAGACTCGTCAATCTATGTTATTCTTTTCCAGCCCCTTACACTCCAATCTGTGCTCTCTTTCCCAGGCAAGACGTGCAGCACGATGGCGAGCATTGTGAGCTATGGTACTATAACAGGTTTACAGCTCCTGAAACCCATACGGTGAAGCGAGTGTTGCACAGTCCATTTACTGACAGTACGACTGGCATCGTCATTAAACTGGGTGGTAACTTGAGCTAATGTTTGGCTTCACTGGCTACGTACAATACACCTGAGCCGTCTCTCACCACGCACTGTCAAGGCTAATTGTCTGTTGCAGTTTGCCCGACCGTTAGTTTTTGACCATAATCTATGTATTCTTGGTATAGTCTTGACTCTGTCGACCTTAAAATTCTACCTTTCTGAAGATTTCGGAAATTGAGTGGCCATGCGTCACGCACCTACGATTTGTCCGCGATCGAAGGCGTTTAAATCAAGTAGTTTGCATATACTGATAATTCCATCAGCTAATTCAGAATAACCACGTTACGCGCTATAAATGCAATTACCACAGCGCCCTCACTTGCGCATAAATGATGCTCAGAGGTACATAATTTTTATAGGTCTTGCTATCCCTAATTCAGTGTACAATAAATCAAAAACTTTTAATCTTCAATTTAATATTTTCAAGGAAATTTGTTATAAAGTTGATTGCATTTTGGCACACAGAGAAACAAATGTATAAAAATTAACCGTTCATATACGTACTGATTTCTCTCTTACAAAAATTCATTTATATTCACTAATAATGTAAGTTCTCTCTATAATTCAACACAATATATTAAATTGCACTTACTCTTCCCGAAAAATATCCACAAACACCAATTACAAACAGAACATTGAAGACAGCAGATCCGACGATGGTACCAGTTCCAACATCTCCTTTAGCCACCAAAACACCTATAAAAAATGTTAAATAAATTAAGAGTTGGGACATTTTTTTACAAAAATATTAAATGCTTTATTCTAAGATTTTATAAAAATAAAAATTTACCACTGATACAATGTGTGTATATATGTTATATAGTGCGTAGAGATATTAAACTTGTGTGTATTGTTCTGCAACAAAGTTTACATCAGAAGTGTAAAAAACACTGTATATAATATTTAGTAACAAACCAAACGATAAATGCAATGAAAAAAATGATCGTATATGTTTATTTTTAGAATATATCTTCTAAATGATATATATATACAGTCGGGGATCTCTATTTAGCGAAGTCTCTAAATATTAAAAAAAAAAGTTCGTTATGATGATAAAAAGTAGTTCGTTAAATAAAGATTCATCTTTTAGGGGTAAAATGTTCTTGGTTCCAGGGAAAATTCAGAAAATAGAAGTTCGTAAAATGGAGGCCTGATTGTAAATATAGGGTGATTCACTGCCAGACCGATAAACTTTCAGGGGGTGTAGAAAATATCGAGATGACTCGGAATCACATAGGAATGCAAAACCGCAAATACGTCGATATGAGCTATGGTGCAAAGAAGCAAAGAAAAAGAACAGCAACACATTAATGGCACAGAAAATATTTGATTTAAAGGTTGTACTACAACAGGTGTTCGAAATTACTACCAGAAGTCTGTCACGACCCGGAGGTCGCGAGCGTGGGAAGGTTCAAATAAGAGAAGCACACATGTTCTTACAATAACTAATTTTATTTAACCTTTAACACTTCATGAAATGCGCTTTTATAGCTAAACTTTGGCAGCAATAAGAAATCTAAACCCGAATTTAGATAACTAAATTGTGGAAGGTACTTATCTTGCTTAAATCCCTTTGCATGATCTGGCTGTCAGCCTGATAGCTCGTTCAGCTGCAAGGTTGGTGCCTTATACCATTCCAGTAGATTCTCCGTCTACTATTAATCTTAAGATGAGCGACCACCAGACGCTGTCTTCTAACTCTTAGAAATAAGTTTACGATCAAAGCTTAACCATTACCCCGCCTACTTAACGACTGGCACTTAAATAGAAGTTTCATTTGTATAAATCAAGTCATCTCTACGGAAAGCGGCTTTTAAACTAATATCACAGTTAAGGAGTATCTTCCCCAAGAGGATTGGTAGAAACCCGAATAGAACTCGCTAAAAGTCACCGGTTGACTGACACCTGTGCTGTGTTGAATTCCTTACGTTCTGAAAGATTCCTCCGGGCAGTCTTGAGGTAGATGGCGCTGAATGGAAAGTTTCCTGAAAACAGATCCTACTGGAAGTCATCATTTGCTATCCCTTTCCCAAAGTAGTTCGAGAGATGAACTCGCTTTCGATCGAGGAACTGATCGACATGCTGATAGCGTATAGAGATGCAGATTGTTACGGTGACAGCGCTCGGTGTTGTATCAGGGACGTTACGCAAACAGCCGCGTTAAACATCACAAGACCTTCGCAAGTGTGGACAGAAGATTACGCGAGACTGGTTCTTTTCGGTGCACGAGACACCCATTCCTTCCGTTGAAGACCTAATCGCTCGAATATTTGTATCTGCCGGTAGGATATGTGACATGTCAGCAATCTTCCAGAAATTAAGGAATTTCATGCACCGCCTCTGTCAGGCCTACCAGACAACTTCTGGCCATAATTTCGATCACGTGTTGTAGTATAACCTTTCAATAACGTGTTGTAGTATAACGTTTTTTGTCCTGTTAATGTGTTGCTGTTTCTGTTCTTTTTCTGTGGTTCTTTGTGCACTATAGCTCGCAACTACGGCAATTGCAACCACACATTCCTATAAGATTCCGAGTCGTCTCTGTACCCTATACACATCTCACAAGTTTGTTGGTCCGGTAGCGAATCACCCTCTATATTAGGTATTAGAAAAATAAAGAACACTAATATCCGTTTATAAGCAAAAGCCACAATCAAACATCGTAGTCGTCGATATTCACATGAATCCACTCGTTTCAAATTTTACCAAACATCCATTAGGGGAAATAAGAAGAGCGTGAGGAAAGCCATCTTCACATTGATTCGGGATACCCACGCACTCTTATTGTAATGGGGCGTAAACTTTTTGAGACTGAGGCACTCGCTCCAATGTCCTCATTACCTAGCAGTTCAAATTCCGTCATCAATATAGAAATCGTTTTGCCGAAATCTAATATTGATCCAAGCTTTATATACAAGGTGATTCCCTACCAGACTAACAAACTGGTTGGGTGTGTAGGGGGTACATAGATGACTCAGAATCACATAGGAATGCGGGATCGCAAATGCCGCAGTTGTATGCTGCAGCGCAAAGAAGCAGAAAAAATAACAGAAATAGCAACACATTACTGGAAGAGAAAAATTTTATTGAAAGGTTGTATTACAACAGGTGCTCAAAATTACGACCAGGAGTAGTTTGGCAGGCCTGAGAGCGGCGCTGAAAGAAATTCCTTACATTCTGGAAGGCTCCTAGCTTGTCACGTATCCTCTCATCAGCTACAGATATTCGAGTGTCTCCTTCAACTGAAGGAACTTGTAATGGCCTATCCCCTGGGGAAGCCTCATTTAATCGACCTAAATTTGGGGAAGGTAAAGATTGATATGTGACCCAAACTAACCAAGATAAATCCTATTTACTATGACCAAAGATAATATTCCAAAACAAGCAAATTATAAAGGGAAACTCTAGAGTGATATAACGAGAGCTCAAACCCTATGTGAATAAGCGCACAAAATCTGACTATCTTAACTTTACTCAATGTAATCTTAAAAATCCTAGCTTCCTTAATTTATTCTAATAGTTAAAGATCGACCTTTAGTCACGCGGCGAAATTCTGATCCTTACCGTAACAGCACCGATTTCAGTGCCTCAGCTCCTTTTCCTTCTAATCCACGTTTATTAAACTTCAACTATATATATACTAGCTAATCTGCATATCAAGGTTTATTCTTGAGAGGGGTGGCTGTGAAATAACGCGATTTGCTGGCCTAAAGATTCCCCAAGAGGATTAGTAGAAATTCTCGTAAAACCCAATCACAAAATGGCGTTTCGTACACCAAGCTCTTTATGTGAACCTAGAAGTTCATGCACTTTCGAGCACTTTTTATAGTACAACCTCTCAATAAAATGTTTTTCTGTTTCATTAATGTATTGATGTGTTTCTGTTCTTTTTCTCTTCTTCTTCGCACCATAGCTCACAAATACGACATTTGTGACCCTGAATTTCAATGTGATGCCGAGTCGTCTCTGTACCCCCCAAAAACCCTTTTAGTTTATCGATATAAAAGGAAATCACCCTGTACATAATTGAGATTAAAATAGTTTTAAAAGAATTTAAAAAAAATTCTCTCGCACATTATAATAATAAATGTTCTAACTATTCTCATGAATTAATATAAATGAATCATTTATAGGAAGACACTTGTTTTGTACAATCCTTGAAGAAAACACCTTTTGATTTTATAAAAAAATTTGTGAATGATCATAATGAGAAATGTTAGCAGTTAGTTTTATCTACCGTAGACGATAATATTTTTAAAAAAGAAAAAATATTAATTTATTCGCAAAAGCTCAAAATATATTGTACTGAACCTTTAAAAACAGATTAAGTACGAATTGCTGCTTGAAATGAAGTACAGGAAAGATTTTTTCTTGCTTTTACATATTTTCAAAAAGAAAAATTACATAAGTAATTTCCTCTCTATCTTGTTTCCGGAACATGAAGTTGTATTTCACAAAAATAAATAGATAAAAACAAAACAAATAAAAAGGACTAATATAATATTCATTTCCTGATTGTAATTTAATAAAAAAGCAGCGTCCATTTTCAACAGCATTTTAAATATGCAATTGCTTAAAATAACATTGATAACAACCAGAAAGAATTATTTGTCTAAACATTTTAGTAAATAAAAATAAATAAGTAAAAAACTGATCAGAGTTTTGTTTACAAAAAGAATAGGATGTCCTAGTGCAAACGAAAAAAGAACGAGAAGTACCATGTGAATGAAAGTAAGAAAAATAAATAAGAACAAATACAAACCGAGAAAAGAATATTTTTGCAAAGGAACCAGATGTTTTTTCCACTCATACCTGTGCTATTGAAAATAGTGCTAAAAACTTCACCAGAATGGAAATAAGAAAAATAAACAGACAGGAGAAAAATGTGTACAAGCCTCTGAGGAAAAAAAGGGGATGGGATATTTCTATTCATTCTCAAAAACTGGGAAATGTAAATATCAGTTACAATTATATTTCTCAAATTCTTTATTAGCTTATTTAATCTGGTGAGTTTGCTTATCGAGAACTATAACATTTGACTGATGATTTTAATGTACACAAAACTACTGCTTTTAAAGCACATATGCAGCCTTTAATTTATTTTTTCTTAACAAAATACTAACACGAGAGCTGTAAATTAAGTAAAGGCAACATGGGTATAAGTCAATTTTTAATAAACGTACAAGTACAATTGGATTGCATTTCTTTTATGTAATCACCAGCAATGTTTATAACTTCAAATTCTTTATTAGCTTATTTAATCTGTTGAGCTTACCGAGAACTATAACATTTGGCTGATGATTTTAAAGTATAGATAACTACTGCTTTTAAAGCACATATGCAACCCTGAATTTATTTTTTTTCTAACAAAATACTAATACGAAAATTGTAAATTAAGTAAAGGCAACATGGGTATAAGTCAATTTTTAATGAACGTTCAGGTACAATTGCATTACATTTCTTTTATGTAATCACTGTCAATGCCTTAAATTTTTACTAAATGCCGAAAAGCTGTTGGAGATTATTGGCAAGGTTTGAATGTTGATATCCGCGGTGGAACACCCGACTGTGCGGCATACAGATATAACGTCATGAAATCGGCGGCCTTTGAGAGGTTCTTTCAACTTCGGAAATAGATCGAAGTCCAAAGGATCCATGTCAGGTGAGTAGGGAGGGTGTTCCAAGATTTTCCAATGCCACCAATAGGAGAGTTGATATTTTTGTGTCATAACAACGAGCGTTGTCACGCAATACGACTGGGAGATTGTTTTGCAATAAACGTGGACGCTTTCGCAGAACAGCCGGACGCAGATGGCGCTGTAAAAATCGGCGATAGTAGTCTACTTTGAGAGTTTGTCCTGCAGGCACAGCATACGTAAGAATCAACCCTTCCAGTCGTACGCCACAATCAGCATAACCTGGTCCCGGCTGGGTTCCTGTCGAAATTTCTGAGGACGTGGCTAACCTCCGTAACTCCATTCATTTGAATGAAGCTTCAATTCAGGCACATAGGCTTGTGCCCATGTCTCATCAACGACGATAATACCCTGCAGAATGCATCTCCTTCACTGCGGTATCTCTAAAGGTGGATGCCAGCTAGTGCATACAGGTGCCCTCTCTGTACTTCGGTGAGGTGATGTGGAACTCAGTGGGTCGCAATTTTCCTCAAGTTCAGACATTTCTTCATTATGTGCCACAGCGGTTGATGATTGAGACCAAACTCTTAGGATAGTTTCTGGACAATCCATTGACGGTTTATAAAAATGATGACACTCACACAGGATTTCAATCTGATCTTGAAGAATGAAGAGCCGACCTGTGTGTTGTAAATCCGTAGTCTCACTCAGATCTGAACAAAACGCTTTAACCCATCATGCAACCCACTAAACGGTTAATGCATTTTCGCCACAGGCTTACAGTAATTCCCGAATTAGAAGAGTGTGCGTGCGGAGGGGGTGACAGCAGATGTTGTTCTCATCATTGACCATGGTTTATAATTACGAGGTTCGTCGTCGAAAACCCTCGACTAGCTGAATATTGTGACGTAAATATTCACTCAGTCACTCCAGTAATCCTCGATAACATTCTGTAGTATTTTTGCCGCGGGAAACCTCGATTTGAAGCTACGACTGCTTATAACGTTTTGAAAACATGCTTTAGAGTTATAGAAACGAAACTCTTTATTTTAACGCCTCGCAACAATTACTCTTCAAACTAGATCGAATGTTTTTGGCACTCTACACTTTGTGAACATCACCACTTCACCATTTCCATATCTTAGTTACGCATGACTGCTCTTCTGCAATTTCTAGGTTAATTTGCCACTTTTTACTTACAGCCCTCGTATATTGCCTGATTTTTGCGGCTTCATTTGAAAGTGCAGTTATAATATATTCGAATTTTTGAGCAGCATTTTCAAAAATTATATTTATATTATTTTGAAAATTTCTAACTTAATTCGCTTCTTTTGTTCAATCCGAAAAATCGTTTGTAGTCCCAATAAGGTTTGTAGGCTTTTTCAATAATGTGAATAGAGGTGATCTAAGCGACAAATTTTCGTACGAGACAAATTTCATTTGTTCTCGTACGAAGTTGTGATTACGAATCTGAGATTCTATGTTCAATACTTATTATACTTGAATCTGTATTATTGTGGATTTATATGTACGATATAATTATTTCCTGTTAGTTAACATCTACTATAATTTCTAAAGAGTTCTAGGATAAACAATGATTTATTCTAGAACAATCTACTTGTTAATTCCACGAACTTTTCTAAAATTTGTACGACAACCAAACTCATAATGATACATGATAAAATTTGAAGATTAAAGTTAACAAATTTAAGAATGTATAATGAAAAGAAAATATTGCTATATAATATTTTTCCACAGTATAATTCATTAAAAACTGAAAAAAATGCAGCAATTAGAACACAATTGATTGATTGAATATTGACGTCGCACTGTTCAGCTACACGAGGGCTTTTGGCGACGAACCACGTAATTTTGAACCATGGTCAAGTGACGTGGACGACACCTGAGCTGGAACCTCCCTCACCTAACTACCACACCACACCAACGGGAGGACGTTTCAGCTCTTGACAGATTTAGCGTGCATCGCTGCCCTGGGCTCGAACTCGTGACAAGGCATGCCGCGATCCGATACCTATACCACTCGGCTACCGCGGCCACGCAATTAGAACACAAAACTAAATATGAGTAAGAATTTACGTAAAAGTTCAATAATTCATTGTAGCGTGATATTGTATAATTTCTTCCCAATAATTATCCTACAAAAATATCACTACTTTATTATTACGTACATGTTACGATATTTCTAGGAACTGAAGTTCCCAGAAGTGAACAATTAACTTTTAGCATGTTAAACACGTTGCGATGGGAACAATAAGTAATCACACTAAATGATGTTAGCAACAGAGGTACTGGTTATAGGCATGAAATAAACGTCAATCTCTAAATACAATGCAGTCATGCATTAGTGTTGAGCGAGGTGAACGTCAAATAATCAAGCTGATTGCTCATAAATTGAATAATTAATTACATGCATTAAGGGTTGTTTGATATGTTTCAGGGCTTCAGTTTCCTTGCAGTTTAATTTGATAGAAGAGAGAAAAGTATTGCATTCAGTCGAACATTTGATTTCTGTTATGAATGAATTAGAATTTTCGTAAATGTGATAATTATCTTAAAATAATTATTTTATTTTCAAAACTTTTAATAGCAAGAGAGAAATGTTATTTTTATTATATATAGCATGTAATGATTTTAATTATTTAAATGCGATAAGTTTTAAATTTTAGTTCGCTTATTCGTTACAAAATTAGTTTTATTCATAAACTGCATTTTTTAAAATTGAAAATTGGTTTTTTTTATCGCATGCAAAAGGTATATACTTTTTAATTTCTTAAATTTTAATTCGAAAATGTGGAAGCCACTTTAGAATAACTTTTTTTCAGAACTCTATAATCTTGGAAGAAGTTTTTTACAGAAAGTTTGTTATCAGCTGCATTACCCGAACAAATACAGTTGGATAGTTATTTAATATATAACGAAGTCGCTAAATCCCGGAAAAAAGTTCGTTAAAGGAAAATTCGTTATAGAGGTTCCTCTTTTAATATACTTTATATAAACCGCATAAAACAAATTTTAAATTCATAAACGCTATATATTAAGTAAATAATTATTCACACCATTTTTAAAATTAATATATGTTTATTTTATGTATCACACCCATCAAAAAAGAATACTTTAGAGAGAGGTGTGACGTTTTATTCAATTCCCGGCCACATATAATAATATTTGTTATTATGAAAAGTAGCTTCTCTCAATACTGATTATATTGACGTAATTTTTTTTTTATTTTATAATTTGCGTTATTCATTTGTATCAATACAAATAAGAAACCATTACGTTTGTTTCATTCAGTTCTGAAGAGTCTTTGAGTCTGTTTCAAATTTAGTATAATACGCATTTTCTATCAAAATAATTACAATTTTGTTTGAAGATTTATTAGAATTTTAAACGCCATGAAATTCATTTACTTTTTTAATTCCTACTATTAGCTCACAATCTCTATATATTTATTTATATATTTATTTATTTTTATCTGGGTGGAATTTTCAATCGTTACTAAAATACATTTTAAAGCGCTCAATTGAGCTGAAATTTTATATATAGGTTTATTTTGGATGACAATACAATAATATAAAAATAATTAATAAAAATTAATTGATTAAAACTAATTATTTAAAGAATTGCAAATGCACACAATCACGTTGGCATCATTTTTGGTGAATTAGCGACTTTTTTGGCGACTTGTGTCAAAACTTCAAAAGGTTTTTTTCTCACGTGTTAAAGTGTTCAGTTGAACTGAAATTTATATTGGATGACAACACATTAATATAATAATAATTAATAAAAATTAATTGATTAAAACGAATTATTTAAAGAATTATAAATACACAACAACATTAGGATCATTTTTGGCGACTTAGCGACCGTTTTGGCGATTTGTGTCAAAACTTGAAAAGGGCTTTTTTTTTTCTCACGTGTTAAAGCATTAAGTTTAAATGAAATTTATATACACGATTGTTTTGGATGACAATGCGATACTTTAATGATAATGAATAAAAATTAATGACCACTTAATGTTGTGATTCTGTGATATGTATACACATATTTATATCAATTGTAACTATTTAATAAAAAGTAGCTAAAATAAAATTTTCTTTGTTGATCTAAGTAGGAATTGACTTAAAAATTATTTTTTTATATTACTTGTTTGGATTAGCACAAATACAAAATCTTAACTAAATTCTTACCTAGAATAGCAGTGAACAATTCTGGGGCAGAGCTTCCGGCGGCCATGAAAGTAGCTCCAGCGACATCCTCACTCAAGTTGAGTCTCTAAATTTAGAAGAAAATATTTTTAATGGAACATGTATTACAGAATAACAAAATATATAGCATAAAAGGTATTCAGAAAGAAAATTTCGTATTAGGAATTTTTCAATACACGTAATTAAAAATTGTTAAATTTTCTGTTTTGGTCATATGCTTAAATGTTCATATGAATAGGAATATTTAATTTACTGCATATTAGAGGATGATAAACTCGTATAAATGTGTTCAAAGAAAATAAGCAAAAGAAAGATAATGACAAATGTATTGGGGTCTTTGGCCCCTAAAACATTATGCTAAATGAATAGTTACCTAAATAATTTATTGTTTTTTTTTAAATGTATATTTGCTTTTGCCTCTTTTAAGGTATCCGACTACATTCGGAACCGTGATTTTAAAAAGGCGCATAATTGGATAATTTTCATGATATTTAGTGTCACTTAGATTAGAATACATGTATTAAATTGTTTTAAAAGGACATTTTGACAAAAAAATATTTAAATACAATATATATATTTCGGCTAAAAATTAACTTAGAATAACCTTTATTCAAAATATTCTCCTTTTGTGAAAAATGCTTCTATTATAATAATACTTTGCCTGTATATAGCTCAGACCTCTGTACAGAGGCTCAACTATGATTTTTGAAAAATTCACACTATTTTCAAAGTTACAACAATTCGAAATAATTATCGGCGTTTTTTTCTTAAAATTTCTCCCCTCTGTTGCCGTAAAACATGGATAAACCCACTTCTATGTTATATATTTCAAAAATTCTAGTTGAGCCTCTGTACAGAGG
>BMAV01022357.1:196061-228392 GCA_019973955.1 Trichonephila inaurata madagascariensis
ACCCCCCCCCCCAACAAAAAGACTCCGCAGAAAAAATGAAAACTTTAGTATGTTTTTTCAGGATACTCAACTGCCAATTGTTAAAATTGTCAGCTTTTATGACCAAAACTCTTCTTGTGGAGCATAAGACATTATCGATTGACCAAGGTTATCTCTTATTCAATATGTCGGGGATACAATAAACAGTTAGCATTTGATTTAATAATGAATTTTAGGGAAATAATACTTTATAAAAACCCCAGCGGCTGAGTGTCAGCCGCTGTGTGAGCATCGCACTTCCACGCCACAGGTCTACAATTCAAATCCCGGGCTGGGCAAGGTCGACTCAACCTTTTATTTCTGCAGTGAGTCAATAAATGAGCCCAAGCTTGCTTGAGAATTTAACACTGGGGTTTCGAATCAGACTGACGACCTGACCGAAACATCTGCTTATGCACCTGAGAACCCAAGGTCATAAAAACAGAGATGGGCACAGTAGGCTTTGGCCTTCATGGGTAGTTGCGCCACTCAGTTTAGTTAAGAAATTATAATATTCAGATTAAAGATGAGTGTAAAAAGAAGGAAATATTCCATAAAGTACAATAAAATAATTGTGGAAGACTGTAAGAGTAAGAATATTGTAGTTTCTGCAAAAAGTCTGAAAATGGTAATCAGAGTAAAATAAGTTGAACAAGAGGACGAGAGAAACTTCAGAAAACGTTACAAGTGAAATCAAGTAAGCAACCATAAATTTCTGAGATGAAAGACATCATATGTTAATAGATTGCTGACTGATGAAAAAAAAGGTGGGTTGGTAATAGGGTTAACAACAGAGCAATTAAAATTATCAGCAGAAAAATTCAAAGTATCACAATAGTGCATGAAATTATGTGATGTTAGCTGCGATGTACTTTATAACTGATGAATCAGAAGGTGACAAGATTGTCGTACTTAAATATATGTAAATTATTGAATATAAGCAAGATATCTTCTGGAAATAAACTTTAATATACGTTTTCCAGAAAACATTTATATCGCCTTCCAGTTTTATTTTTAGGCAAACCCGGTATATATATGTGTATATATAATCCATAAATATTTACAAAATACACTCGATAACAACAAAAAAAAGCGACGCATTAAGAACGAGTTGTCCGTGAGTGACAAAATTGGTGGATAGAAAGATTATGCACGAAATAGATAATCATTAAAATT
Source organism: Trichonephila inaurata madagascariensis (assembly GCA_019973955.1). NCBI lineage: Eukaryota > Metazoa > Arthropoda > Arachnida > Araneae > Nephilidae > Trichonephila > Trichonephila inaurata. Next base: position 197,256 of record BMAV01022357.1, read on the forward strand.
TCAGAAAAATTGAATGTTTTATTTCGGAGTTACATAGTTACAAAGTAACGAGCTGAATAAGGTGTTGATCCACCCTTAGCCTGGATGCAGGCCGCCACACGACGTGGCATAGAGTGATAAAACACTCTGATGTCCTCCTGCAGTATTTCTTCATAAATTTGCTCCAATTCTCGGGCCAGATCATCCACATTCTCTGGTAGATGCAGTCACCTTCCGATCCTATCCTTGACATACTCGATTGGAGACAGATCTGACAATCTGGCCGGCCAAGGAAGTGTTTGACAATCTGTAAGGCAGTTCATAGCAACACATGTCGCATGTGGTCTGACATTATCTTGCTGAAAAATAAGGCCAGGGTGCTACAAAAGGAACGGTAGCAAAACAGTTCTCAAAATGTCGTCGACATATCGCTGTGCTGTAAATGGTACTCTAATGACGACCAAAGAGGTCCGGCTGTTAAGAGAAATTGCACCCCGGACCATAACTCCTGGTTGAGGGCCTGTGGGGCGTGCAATAGTAAAGGCAAGATCGGCACGTTGCCCTAGGTGTCTCTAGACACGTCTTCGTTGATCGCAAGGACACAGTTGGAAGCGGGATTCATCGCTAAACACTATACATCCCCAGTCAGCATGATTCCAAACAGATCGAGCCAAGCACCACTGCAATCTGGTTCGACAGTGTGCAGGTGTGATTGGCAGTTTGCGTAGCGGTTGGTACGAGAGTAAATTTCGCTCTATCAGCCGTCTGTGAATGGTTATGGTGGACACACGTAAGTGGGTCACACGTCTGGTAGTTGATAACGATGAATCAGGCACTGTGACAGCTGATTTGATAATCATTCTGTCCTTCCTATCTACTGGGGCCCTAGGTCGACAGCTATCATCATGACGCTGAAATCTGCCATAACCCATTCATTCTTGCCAGCATCTTCTAATGGCCGCATCGCTTCGACCCATATGACGAGCAATTCTCCGATTGGTCCAACCTGCCTCTTTCAATCCTATGATAAGACCTCTTTCAAACTCTGACAGTTGCTCGTAAAGAGCTCGAATCCTGCGGTGAGGCATTTTTTAAGTCGTTGAAAGGTATCCTAAATCGCAATGCAACAGAAAGTTTGACCATCAGATCGAGAATTGCTTCTTATACACACCTGCTGAGTGCGCAGTTCCGATGCGCTGTAGCTCTCGCTTTTTAATCATTGGATATCAAATTTTAATCATTTGCATGTTCGGGACAAATGTCTTTGCATACGAAATTTCATTACAATCGGGCAACTACTTCTTGATGCGTCGTGTTTTTGTTATAGAGTGTAGTTAAAAACCTAAGTATAACCAGTCAAGATAGTAAGAAATATTAGCACACACAGTATTACAATAGCAAACTCTTGACCTTAGGAACCAAAAATGCAGGTTTAAACAAAGTTTTGAGACTATTCAACCTTCACTTGTAATTTGCCTATACTTTGGGTGATAGGAAAAGGAAGAAATATTAAGAGAAATGTGTAATTATTACAAGTAAGATACACACTACTATTAATTTAAAACAATAAAATTTAATAGCCTACAAGCATTTACAAGTATAGAGTTATAATCGATGTAATAAAATTATATGATAGAACTTAGTGAGCACAACAACATGCTATGTTTCCGGTAAATACAATGGAGTAAAAGCATATGCCAAGTCTTAAAAATGGCCTCATGCAGCCATTGTGTGGATGTAAAGCTCATTATCCACTCATAGTTCATTATTAGGGAATTACGTTGGCTATATACATCAGATCTTTCTGTCTGCCACAGACAAACAGTTCGAAATGTTCAATAAAAATCGAACAAGCGTGCAAACATTGTTTTATTCAATAAAATTACTGAACACCAGAGAGTTAATAATACGCACAAAATGACTGACTTGAACCATTTTCACAGAAAAAAGCATTAGAGATTTCTCGAGGTAAGTAAAGTATGAAATAAAACAAGAAAAAAATTTGACGGTATGAAAGAAATACTGGTAAAAAACACAGATTCACGAGAGAGTCACGTAAAGTCCATATATGTGTAAGTTCTAAATATTTAAAGCTATCTTAAGTGACTTCGGAGGCAGCGACCACTTTGACACTGAGTATGGATATTTGTGTTATTGAAGAGAAGTTGCGCGCTAACTAATAAAGGATTATCGTGGTTTTCTATGGAAATGAAAATATTCCTGGATGAATTTGTGACGTGAGCCTTTATTGTTTTAATTTTGAAGCCTGAATTATTCCTAGATATGTGTCACAACGAGCATTAGGGATAATCATAAGGATTTTTTTTTTTATTTTTTCATTTAGCAAGCTAGTTTTCTTCCTAACATTGCTAATGTGATTCGTAGGGTGTAAACACACAAACTGTTGTGAGGCTCTTCCTCACCTAACGTAATATTTTATTTTCCTTTTTAAAAGGAACAAATTACATTCTGGATGCAAAAAGAGAAAAATTAATATATTTATTAATATGGACTCAAATTTTATGTGAACAATAATATTGTCCACCAATTTTACTTATACATTCTTTGACAATGAAAGTATTTCGTTAAGAAGATTGAATAAAATCTGATACAGATAAAAAAAAACGAGTCTTACAGTAGTCGCATATGATGGGTAACATATGACAGGTTATCGTGGTAAATACGCAATGTTAACATTTTTCCAGAAAAAAATATGAAAATCGGGTATGACTGGAAATAATATTTTCGATTGAATAATTATATCTTTAATGAAAATTGTATTTAATTAACAAAAGGAGTGATGCGATATTTATCAAAAATAATTATTCTTGTTCAATTTGGGGAAGAGAGGAGACAATAGACTTATGATAACTAAAATACGACACATATACTTGCGATTTCAAAGTATTTAAAAACCGTTGAAAAACAGCGTCAATAACAGTACCGCTGTTAGCTGTTGAAACATTCTAATTTGTGCTCATTTCGAGCTTGAATTCATCTTTCATAAAAGCTATGAGCAGCTCAGCTTTTAGCAAACTGAAGTTAAAGTTAAAATCACCACTCAAAAACAGGGGAAGCGAGTGATATTTTTTAAAGAGCAGAACCACCTTTGCTATATGGTAAAAGTACAAAATGTAGGAAATCTTTAATTTTTTTTAACCGTTTGATTCGAAGAAATATATACGACCACCGAAATCACTGTCCATTTTCAAATAAGCATTCTGCCGCACTTATATCCCCCAATATCGTGACTAACGGATTTAGAGTCAAGCGCTCGAGTGCTTGATGGCTACTAGAGTTGGACCCTCATGGGAGGGTAGCGAAAAGACACAGCCAAGCACTCTCATTGGTCAAATCAAGTAGCACGCGCTTACGTCACATCCTGTTACAAACTTCCGTCCTTTTCACGAAATCACTCCCACAAATGTTCAGCAACCGAGAGGAAAGATGTTACACATTAAAAAACCTTATCTTAATTAGATAATTACAAGATGATACATCCAATCATCTTCAATATCACGTGTTTCGTTCTGTGATACATATCGCCACCCATCATGGAATTGAGTAGACGTTTAACGTTGTCCCGAAACAAATAAATCTATAAATCTTGGACAGCTCCCTCCAAATCCTAAGTAGAATTGAACAAATACATCTGGCGTTTCTACTAATTCCACATGTACTTTTTAGGGGGACATGTTTTGGAACTGGACTGGCTATGGAAAAGTCTATACTTGATGTAGGAAATCCTTACCCATTCGAGCCGAGTGTGGACATGCGTTATTCTGCAGATAAATGTCTTGGAATACTTGCCAGGAATGGAAGGGTATGGGAAAGTGGAATCTTATCCACATACACACCCGTAACGTTGACATCTTCTAACTTATCTATAAGAGCAGGACATCTATAATAAATTGTGGCTCATCATCTTTATAACTACAGGGGAAACAATGCCTATCGATAGCAAGAGTAAGACAGTATCTTTTTCCACGTTGCCTGCACATTTATGCATTGATATAACTGTCCCTAAAATCATTACATTTCTTCACTAAATACTACAATTCCTAATTGTTGGCGTTGAACGTAATTCTGGCTTGGCTTCACTGTAAATGGCACCGCTCCATACATGTTAAGGTTAACTGGGATTGCAGATTCGCTTCCACAAAGCCTCTACAAATGATTCTTAGACTGAAATGAATCTTACAGCTGCTGTAAAGTGGCGTGGTACAGCGGGATTTGGGAGTGCTTCACACACAATCCTTCGTTCGTCTCATCACCATTCTAATCGTTTCGAATTTAATATATTGTAAGTGTAGATCCTCACAGACCTCCAATATCTTCTGATGATATTATGACTTTTAAGAATGATAGATCTAGGGAGCAACATGACACACCGATCCCCATGGTCTACAATGATGAGCCCTTTCTCAAATTCAATTAATTGCGAAAATTTTCTTCTATTCTATGTCTACTTAGGATTCTACTCGCTAAGAATTCCTAGTGTCGAAGTTTGATTTTTATGTTAATGAAGTTTCTACTATGCGCGGATGTTTGTATAATCCACGTTTGTTAATTGCAGAAAACCTTGCAACGTATGCGGTCACGCTTTTTCGCAACAAACCTGGATATCATTTGGGATCTCAGTTTACTTATGCGGATGGTTTTATAGGTGAAAACTGCCTCCTTTTTGGTCCAGTAGTTTTATTGTCCATATGTGTACATAAAAATGATATATAATTCAAACAATAATATTCTTTCTGATTTTTATTTAAAAAAAGATTACAAACTTCGATAATTATTTTTATAAATTTCAGCAGTTGTTTAAAATTGACTTAACATGATAAGGAATGAAGCCCAGTGGCTGAGTTGCAGCGTTTCCCGCTTTCATGCCGCAGATCCGAAGCTCACAAACCCCGGGCTGGACAAGGTCGACTCAGCCTTTCATCCCTGAGTTGGTAGATAAATGAGTACCAAGTGTGCTTGGTAACTAAACAACAGGGGTTTTGCGTCAAATTCACCACCTAACCGGAACATCTGCTCATATATCTCAGTGCCCAAGGTCATGGAGACTGAGATGGGCCTTTGGCCTTCATGGCCTGTTGCACCACGGAGTTTAATTTAGTCACGTTATGGAATACCGAAACAATAAGGAATACTTCAATTTTATTGAATGCTTGTCTAAATAGTTCTCTGCAATACAATTAAGAAGTAAAATGGAATAATCAGAAGGATAATAGCTATTTAAAAAGAATTTTGTATCATTCGTTAGATATTAATTCATTTTTGCAATAACTTTCTTCAAATAATATATGAGATAATGAATTCCTTTGTAGTATTTCCAAAGCATGATTTTGTAACAACCTACAAGAGGTGTTTGGTGTTTGGGGATTCGGGCAACCATCAGCCATAGCAAGTTTTAAACTCAAATTTATTTACCCCTTTACTTAATAAACACAACTAAAGGTAGTAAATACACTTAGTAAATAATTGGAAGAGCAACAGCAAGGCTTACGGCAACTAACATATAAGTACCACTCCACTTACTCTTGGAGCCCCTTTTGGCTTCTTCGCTAAAATTCACTGTAAATACCTTTTTTAAGTATACGACCTCCGGTCTTAAATCTAGTTCACAATTTTAATTTAATCTCCAGTTATCAACTGTCGACCATCTAATAACTATCCATCAACTAACATCGCGTACCTAAATGCCAACGCTTAAATAGAACCACTCATTTGAATAAATCAAGTTTTCTTCGAGAGAAAGTTTTCAATAGAAAATACAGTTAAGGTATCCGATTACGATCGGAACCGTGATTTTGCTAAAGCGTATAAATGGATAATATTTATGATATTTAGTGTTGCTTAGATTAGAAAATGTATATAATATTGTTTTAAGGGGGTCACTTCACGCAGCATTTTCCCTATCTCCGTAATGTTAAAAATGACCAAGTTTAAGGAACATTTTTTAAAAATTGACAGGTTGTACAGTCATGAATTTTTTTTTTTGTGTATTCATTGTATTGTTTTTATTGTTTTAATGGGAGCATTTTTCAAAATTTTGATTAGTTTTTTTTTAAAAAATTCATATGTGGAGTAACACGTCAAAATTTTTAAAACGATGAAAATTCTTGTACATTTTAATCCATAAATATTTTTTGAATAATTTTTTTGACAAAATCTCTCATTAAAATATTCATTTGTATTGTTTTAACACATGTGCAAAGTTTCAAGGCTATTAAATAAGTAGTGTTTTCAAAAATGTTCCTTTTGTGTTGAAATTTACACTTTTGAGAAATAGTGATTTAAAGTAAAAATTTACCATTAACTAATGCATACCAGAACTATAACTTGAATTGCTGGTGTCATCTGCAAGATCATCTTCTTGTCTACATTTTAATTGTTTGTTTTTAATTCTAGCTTCTTTGGTTCATTGTAAAACTGCCTATTCTGCTTTTCTAATACACGCATAATCTACTTCTTGCAACGCTCGACATTTGTAAAATCCAGGGATTAAATGTTTAATACATCTAAAACTTTTAATTTGGTAATAAAGCTTTCATTATTCAAATATATAGCTTCATATACTGTAGTTTTTAAAGTTCCCAACTGCACAAATACAGTTTTTTGAATTATACACCAAATACTATTTCCGCTTTCTCTAATATTTTGAGTTTTATTAAGTAGCATTTAGATAAAATTTCAAGACTAGAGATCTCTAAATACTTTTTTTATGCAATTCCTAATTGCAATAGGTAAGTTTTGTTTATGCTTATATGTGTAACCTTTCAGTTTGGACATATTATATATACACCACAAGTCATCTCCCACGGGGCATAAACCGTGTCGTAGATTCAAATTTGTGCAGATTTTATCAACAAATACAGCCCAAATAGCTTGCCTTATGGCTGACAAGTTTCCCGAGTTGTTTTGAATAGCCAAAACATAGTATTTTTAAAATTTGTCTATTTATGTATCTATCAAGCCATTATGGCATCCTAGAATTTTTATGTCCTCATGCTGTTTGTCTTTTAATTTTGATTTTAACGCCCTAAGTCATGTCCCCATCATTTTCTCACACAACATGACCAACACATTCTAATTTTTCAATATTGACATATCTTTAAGGTTTAGGTTCTAAAACTGCTTTGTATGCTTTAGAGTCCAAATATTGTGTATATCGTAAATTGTGTAATGTCTGTGTGAGCGATGAAAAATACAAAAATAAAAGAAGTACATCTCTTCAACTCCCGTTCCCCTACTATTTACAATGTAACTTGCCGAACACTCATCGCTATATACATTGCTGTTAAAATTACATGAGCATTTCCACGACAATATTTCAGTATCAACAACCTTCCCAGTGTCCAAACTAAATGCCGTAACAACACCATTTATATGAGTATGGCCCCTTTTTTTGCCAGGTACCATCGATAGCCACAGATACATTTTAGCATCCAATATTAAATGATATCGTTTCGGCAGCAGTTAATGTCATAGACACTTTAGTTACTTTTTCTTCGCGTTATTTAATATATTCATGGAATCGTAAAATCACTTTAGTGTAGGTGACAAATTCATAACTCCGCAAAATATTTTTGCAACCCTTCTTTTTTAATATACCTCATAGCATATGAAAGTCTATTGTTCACTTTATATAATTTTGTATCTTTTTTGATTAACTACTGTTTTAGTAAACCTGATATTAAGAAATGTTTGAATAAGACCACAAAAGTCACAACATATTAACAATTTTGTAGCCAAAATTTATGTGAATACCTTGGTTTTTACATTTTATTTATGTTATTAATGTTGTTTCAAAGCACAAGAAAACAGTACAGTGTCAGTCATTTCACAGAAACATTCAAAAGAATCAAAAAAAGAAACATACTCTTTATTAAACTTACCTAACTTTGCTTTAATAGCTGAATTATTTTTGTTGAAATCGTCTGACTGTTATGCAACGTTTAATTCATCGAAAGTTTGGGTTTTTGTACATTTTTTTCCAAACTTTCGTTTTTAAAGCGTTTTGTTATTTAACCGAGTTGTAAAAACGTTTTTTAAACATTTTATCGTTATTGTTTTTGATGGAAAACACTATTCCACACGATAGCAGAAATTCGTTGTATTTAATGAGGTAAGAAAATAACATGCGGCTGTTAAAAAGTAAACAAGCATCTACAACTATTCACTTCACTTCTTTCCTGAATAAGTTGCTGATCAAAATAAATTCTTTTAATCAATTTAAACTATTTGAAAAGGCTGAAAAGTAGCATGTGTCTTTTGTTTTGATTTGAGGGGGGCGTGGCGATCCTCTGTTTTGGGGTTTGACAGGTGTAAACAACTTTTTTAAAAAAATATTAAAAATACTTCTAATTCAGTTAGAACCAAAATTTAAATTGCATTAGAAAGAAAAAGAGTGGGATTTTATTTTTCAATCAAAATTGAAAAATCGATTTTCAACCGGATTTTTGTGAGGTGACCCCCTTAAGAATATTATTACAACAAAAAATTATTTAAGTACAATATTCTGACAAAAACTGAACATAGAATTACAGATTTTCAAAATGTTCTCCTTTTGTGAAAAATGCTTTGATTATAATAATATTTTGCCTGTATATAGTTCAAACCTCTCTACAGAGGCTCAATTAGAATTTTTGAAATATATTATTTAGAAGTGGGTTTATACATATTTTACGACAACAGAGGGGAGCAATTTTAAGAAAAAAACACCGATAATTATTTCAATGGGTGGTAACTCTGAAAATAATGTGAATTTTTCAAAAATTGTAGTTGAGCCTCTGTGCCAAATATTAAATTTAAATAATTTTTTTTGTCAAAATATCATTAAAACAATTTTATACATGTATTCTAATCTAAGTGACACTAAATATCATGAAAATTATCCATTTATGCGCTGTTTTAAAATCATGGTTCCGAACGTAGTCGGATACCTTCAAGAGAATAATTTTACCCCAAAAGGATTAACATAAGGTAATATATAGGCTAAATATTATTACGAAATCATTTTTCATAAAAGGAGGTTTTGAAAATATATATAAAAAAATTGCATTTGAATAATTTTTTCTTGTAATAATATTCTTAAAACAGTTTTATATGATTATTCTAATTTAATTTACACTAAATATCAAAATATTCTTCGCTTATACCAGGAATGGCGAAACAATGGCACGCCACACAATTACTTGGGCACGTCTCCGATCAAAACGGTTAGCATTTTAGTTCAAAATAACAAAGTTCACTATGAAGTATAACGAATAAATGTGAGTGATTAGTCCCATTTTTACAGACATATGCCAATATTTCAAAGAATTGAATGTAAAGCCTTAAGATACAAATAAAAAATATTATCTTCAAGAGGGGTCTCAATGCTTTTGACTCTAAATTGCATATTTTTAGAAACGATATTATTACAAGAAACTACTAGTACTTTCCAAACTTGGAAAAAATCAGACGAAGAAAAAGTTATTAAAGAAACTTAGTTCCACAATTATTATGTAACATGATGTGACTTCATTTGATAAACTTAACTTGTCCCAATTCGATTGGAAGAAATTGAAGAATTTGAAATGCTACTGTTCTTGATTTCCAGTATAGTTCAATATGGATTCAAAAATTCATTCAAATAAGAAACATATTGGAATTGATTGAAACAGAAAATTAACAAGCAATATAAGTAAAAATTTCAGTAACGAAATTTTGGAAACAGGGAATTCGATTTCCGATACATTTAACTGTTTGAAGAAGCTCTCTCTGGCTCATGCTTTTTTTTCACCATATTTTCATCTACCTATTCTCGAGAATCATTATTTTCAGAGATGAATAGCATTTAAGACTTACTTAGAAAACAATTTGGCAGATGACTCTAATTCAGCATGCATTCTACTAAAAGTAACATCTTACAATCCTAATATAAGTTATTTGTCATCCAATCCGCAACAACAGAAGTCACGCTAATGTTACTTTAATTTGAATTACACGCATATCAAAAACATTTACTACTATACAGTGCAAAATGTATTTTTTAATAGTAAATATAGAGTTTTGAGTGATTAGTATATAATTTTATTATTTTCCGAAAAATCACAAGTCAAAATTATTTGACGGCACGTCTATGCCCCATTAAACATTTTTTTAGAAAAAATGGCACGTTGATCCAAAAAGGTTCGCCACCACTGGCTTATACGCTTTTGCAGAATCACGATTCCAAATGTAGTCTGTCACTTTAAAAAAACAACCTTAACATATTTAATTATTGAAGATAAAAATCTCTGCGGTTAAAAAGAATATGAACGTTAGCCATTTTATAAATATATAAAAGCACTGCATAAACTAAGGGTGAAAATAGAACAACAAAAATAATATAAGGCATTTCAGAAGTATAATATAATATGATATAATATTTACTCTAGGGCTTTAAACAACCCATAAGATGTCTGCCACACTATATTTGTATTACAATGTGGTATGTTCAATAAAATAACTATCCGACGTTATAGGATTTCCTTGCATTTCGTATTCACTCTTTGGTGGATTTTTATTTCAGTGGTATAGAAACACTGGATATGCATGAATAAAATATGTATCGTGAAAATATACACCTGTACTTTCCGAACTCTTACACAAGCTTTGTATGTTAGACCTAAAACCTTTTTTATGGGATAAGATATTTTTCTTCGATGTAATATTTCTTCCGTGTACTTAAATCTCTGTTTTTCAAGTTCTTTTTTTCACACTTAGAATAGGAAATCCCTTCGACTTATGGGATTTACATACAGTGCATGTGTATAAAAATATTTTTTGGCATGAAATAGTCCAAAGTTGTTGGCAAGAAAATCTAGATGTGTTTCACAGAAATCCGAAGAAAGAAGTTTATGGTTATATTTAACCACCATTTTTACAACTCAACATCGATTTTAAGTCCTGGAAAACTTACATAAAGGAAAAGGGGTGTTATATTTTTGTTATTTCGGACTTAAAGAAGCCGTCACTTTCAGTAGAGGTAAGAAACAATTTTTTTTATCGAAAAATATATTTATTGAGAGGGTTCTCAGGTGAATTGTATAGCACTTTGAGAGAGAATTAAACTTTATGTCTACTTATAAAAAATTTCAATCTAAAACTGCTATTTAATCCACTTAAATAAGACTTCTTCGAAATATGGAGTATTTTTTTTTCTAATTTTATCATTCTATTAGTTATCATCATATACAGAGAAAAATAAATTCTGAAAATAAGGGATCAAATTAATATAATTCGAAAATTGCCATTTTTGTCTTCTGACGCTCGAATATTTGAAGTGTTTTCTCTTTAAGTTAGTTTTCTTCTTTGCAATGCTCCATAAAGAAAACGCGTGAAAATTTTTTTCTAAGTAATAAAATATAGACATTAATAATAAATTATATACATTATATTTCCGAATATAAGCCGTTCTGCTTATAAATAGGGAAAGCACATTTTCCTTCAAAAATGTGCCCAAAATTCAAAACTCATATATAGTAAAATTGAAAAGAAAATCTTGTTATTTTGAAATATGTTGCCATGAGGTCAAAAATGCTGTTAAATGGGTAGAATACTTTCTAATCAAGTTGCTGCAAAGTAAAACGCCAGATTTCAATGACACTTTTATTTCTGGTATTCGTATCTGAAAAGATAACAGATTTTTTCTCCATTCATTTATTATTTCTTGTAAACTATTTACGTTAGTAATATTTTCTGGGTCACTTATTTTGCTTTGAAAAAGAGTGGACAGATAAATTTATATGCGAGATGTGATCGTCGTTGTATGCTTCATGCCCTGAAAGTAAAAATCACAGCATGATGATCGTATGCATTCAGACATCGTAATGATTGAATGGGCATTTTATAAATTATTAGGACTCTTAACACTAACTTTGAAGGATTTATGTAACTTTTTATTTTATTTTATTTGTTTATTTATTTTTTTTTTTCAGAATAAAAATTTCATTCGAAACCCTCAGAAAGTTAAATGATTAAAATCGATTTGCGTATGGCTAATGGAAAATGTAAAACAAAATACTGTTTTCCTAAATTACATTTTCTCTGAGATTAGCGGATCCGTAGATAAGCTAACCCTCTTAGCTTCACTTTTTATTAAAAAAATGTTCCGAAATTTTCGGCGTATACAGGGAAATATACGGTAATTAAGTTTTAAAGAATATTTTCAGTTATATAATTTAAGAACTTACAAAAATACAATTAACAATTAATACTATATAACAATTAATTTGTTATCGTAAATAATAGTAAAACATTTATATACACATTACAGTTTCATTCCTACTATACATTCAGTATAGCTTATGAGCATCAGGAAAGGCTGAAACTTTATCATCTCGTTACAGTTTGATATTGTTATAAGTTTTGAGTTTATATACAATGATGCAATAGTAATTTTGTTTATAGCCCCTTTGTTTTGTTTTTATGATACATTAAGAGTTTTAAATTGGAAACTTTCTTTCATGCAGATAATGTATAAAGTTTTAAAAGGGCTATTTATTTGTATAACATCTTTATATCTTAAGGGGACACAGTACGATTCAATTGACCAAAATCGGTCAAAAAATCAAATTTAATTTTTTTAACCTAAATTTTTCGTTATATATACTTTCCTATAACCTCTCAAAATTTAAAAGCTCTAAACTTAAAAAACGCAGAATTATGATAGCTTTTACGTTCGTTTTTATTCACATCCCTGTGGCAAATCAAAACTTTAAACTGCCGTATCTCAGAAAGGTAAAATAACTATTTTGTCTTCATTTAAAATGCTAAGGCTTTTTTTCTATTGCGCCTAATGCTTTGAAATTTTTTTTACCTATTCCCAATAGTACATGTAACAAAAGTTGGTATGCATTTTTGAATCAAAGCAATATTTATTTTTCTAAAAATAATTAAACTCAGAATTTATACATTTTTTAAGGAATTTTCAATAAACATTCATAAAAAGAAGTATTGTAAGAATACCAATCACGTTAGCGCAAAACCCATACCAACTTTTATTATACATAGTTTGATGTACTTGTAAATAAAATTTCATGCGCGTACGTCAATTTTTGTAGGAGGAGTAGCATTTTAAAATCACTTAAAAAATTTCAAGTTTTTTCCTTAAAAAATTACATGGCTAGCTTTTATTGAAATTTTGAGCACAAAATATGTTTAACATAGTATACATACATAGGAGGCAACCAAAAAAATATTAAAAATCCTTAAATTAAAATTTTTTGCGTAAATCGTACCATGTCCCCTTAATTAAGTTTTATATTTAGAGATTTGTTATCATTTGCAGTGCAAGTTGTACACTGTGCGACAAATCACAACTATTAATAATAAATATTACACATTTACTCTCTTTTAAAAAACAGTATAATTCTTTTAGTTTTGTTAACTGTCTTTTATAAATCCACTTCTACTCATACACAAAAAAGTTTACATTACTTTTCAAAACGCCAACTCAACTTTAAGATCAAAATGTTATTCTCCATATGGGTTCTAAATAAATCTGTTTGTTATTTCATATATCAAGAAATAATATTAAATTTAAACTTTTCTTTAATATATGATTTTATCTTACGTTATAATTTTTAGATAGTCCTAATTAAAAAAATATAATTGCTTCCATAAATAACAAATTAAGGGATACTTTTTTCATTCGGTCCTTTAAAAATCCATCGCTGTTTAAAATATAATTCATTTAATTAATACAAAGAGAAATATAGTTTTAAATCAAATTCAACGCATTAGAAAGACAACAAAAAAAGTTATTCAATAAAGTTCCTCTTTATTCATTCCTACTATTAGCTCACACTCTCTCTATATTTATTTATTTATCTTGGTGGAATTTTCAATCGTTAATAAAACGCATTTTAAAACGCTCAATTGAGCTGAAATTTTATATACATGATTATTTTGGATGACAATACAGTAATTTAATTATAATTAATAAAAAAATTAATTAGTTGATTAAAACCAATAATTCAAAGAATTACAAAGACAGCCTCGTTGGCATCCTTTTTGGAGACTTAGCGACCCTTTTGGCGACTTGTGTCAAAACTTGAAAAGGTTTTTTTCTTACATTTTAAAGCGTTCATTTGAGCTGAAATTTTCTATACACTATTATTTTAGGTAAAAATACGACAATTTAATTATAATTAGTTAAAATTAATTGACTGAAACTAATTATTTAAAGATTTACTGATATAGCCACGTTGGTTTCATTTTTAGCGACTTGGGTCAAGACCTTAAAAGATTTTTTTTTCTCACGTTTTAAAGCGTTCAGTTGAACTGAAATTTTATATACACGATTGATTTGGATGACAATACGATACTTAAATAAAAATTAATTACCACCTAATGTTGTGGTTCTGTCATATGTACATACATATTTATATTAATTGTAACTATTTAATAAAAAGTTGCTAAAATAAAATTTTTCTTTGTTGATCTAAGTAGGAATTGACTTAATTTTTTTTTTATGTTACTTGTTTTATTAAATAGAAGTATTAAATACACAATTCGATGACGTCTAAAACTCTTTCGTATTTCTTAAAACATCAATTTTTAATTGAAATGAAATCTGTCAGCGCTTTCAAGTGCACTCAGCATCATCTCAAAATAAATAATTAAAAATGTTTAAATCTTAATGAACCTTTGTAAGAGACACTTCATTTTTAAATTACTGTGTGTGTCTAGCCCTCCGACTTACTCTGAATAATTTATCTGATTCTGAAAGAAGAGCACCTTTCATCATTCTATGCCGAGATTGTTTCAAAAATTCAATCAACTCCGTGTTTTCGAAAGCTCCATCCGTGCAAATAGTTAAACAAATGGAAAAGTCAAGTGGATAAAATATTCAACGAGGAGTGAAGCGTAGTTGTTTTAAATATATTGCTTTAGTTAAAACAGATGGAATGCATCATTATTTATGAGAAAAATCTTTTATAAAGAAGTATTCAACTATTTGACTAAATGTACTGCACGAAACTCATATTTATTATTATTTCAATTTATTTCTATCTGAGTTACATTTCAGTTAAACATATTATATGCAACTTTTCTTACCTTCTAACAATATTTTATTCACGTCTTGATTGGATTTAATAATCTATAAGCAGGTATAAACCATAAATATAAATACAGATAGCTATAGAACCTAAGTATAACTATTCAAGATAGGGAATATTAGGCACAGTAGTGCAATAACAATCTCCTGGCCTTAGGAACTAAGATTGCAGGTTTAAAGATATATATATATGGCATGAATTTGGAGTCAGAAACAGACTTAGTTTTAAAAAAGGTCTTTATTCTAGAATGAGTACATCTCTTCTGACGCACGAGGCAGAGAGAAAAAAGAGCGTCACCGAAAATCTTAAGTGGGTTTAACACTTAAAACACCGATCGCGGCGTTCATGAGTGCTCTTTAAAGTTAATGCTGAAATATAGGGCTATTAAATATAACGATCTGTAATTAGACATGTTTATTGGCTAGGCCATATGTTCGGAAGAAATAAATGGGTGCTTAGTCTGATACTTGAAGAGGTGAGGAGAAAAAATAAAAGTGAAGTGCTAGATAGGGAATTTAATTTTTAATCTAACTTAATTATATATATATATATAATTATATATATATATATATATATATATATATATATATATATATATAAATATAAATACAGATAGCTATAGAACCTAAGTATAACTATTCAAGATAGGAAATATTAGGCACAATAGTACAATAACAATCTCCTGGCCTTAGGAACCAAGATTGCAGGTTTAAAGAAGTTTTAGGGCTAACCAACCTACACCTGTAATTTCCCTATACGCTGTGCCAAAGGGAAAGGAAAGAATAATATTAGGAGAAATTTAAGTATTACAAATAAAATCACTTTACTATCAAAAAATAACGATAAAATTATAGCCTACTAGTATTCACAGTTATAGATTTAAAGTCGATACAATAAAGTAGATTATCAAACTTACTTCGTGAGTATAGCAACTAGTTATGTTTCCCACATAAAGTAATAAATTATGATAGAATAATATAAAGTCTATATATATATGTACGTTTGAAAAACCATAAATATATATTGATATAAATATTTGTAGAAAACAAATGACTACAAGAATATTTAAATAATAATATCAATTATTTATTAAACATGTGGCGCCATCTATTGAATAATTGTATAATTAATTAAAAATACTAATATTAAAACATAATGTGTCAATAATAGTTATTAATACATATTGTATTTTCACTGAGAACTACTAGAAATATAATTGTAAAGAAAGTTAGTAGGATATCCATGTTTAATACATTGTTTAATAAAGTTATTAAAATTTAAAGATATATTAGCTTTATCGTTAACTAACACATTATTACAACAAATATAGTTGAAAATAATATTTCTATATATAGATATAGATAAATTTGAATTTCAGTAAGGCACTTAAAAATGTTAAAATTAAAGGAATCTCTTTTATCATAAATATTACTATGTAATTTAAAATCCTTAATATACAATAGTACATCTAAGTAATTAGTTTTAATTGGATTTTGATTAATTTTAACTAAGTTTAAGTAATCCGGATACAAATTAATATTGGGATTAAAATTATTATTTTTACTAAAAATAATTAAATCATCAATATATCTAAAAATGTAATACTCATTATTAATAATATAATTATATTCATAAAAGTGTAAATATAAATTAGCCAAACTATTGCTAGCTGGAGCTCCTTGGGGCAAGTCTTTATTTTGTTTATATAATGAACCATTAAAATTAATGTAATTTTCTTTTAAGACTAAATCTATGAGAGTTTTAAATTTGTTAAAATTAATATTAAGATTATAATTACTGTGGTTTTCTAAAATTACTTTAATAATATCCTTGATATTGATGGAATTGAAAAGATCTTCAAAGTCACAACTATGAACTGAATAAATATTCCCTATATATATATATATATAGGGAGAGAATGGAGAGTGAACTAATAATAGGAATTGAAAAAAAGAGCATGATTTGTCTGTATTATTGTAACAATGCTCCCCCGATTGGGCTGAAAAGCGGTATTGGAAGCCAACTTTTGTCATTGTTTTAACATTTACATTGTTACAACAATGGAGACGAATCTTAGTTGGCGTCCAAAACCGGTAATTAACTTAATTTAATTAATTAATTAATATTTGAAAAAAACTGCATTAACATCAGTGTCATTCAATACAAGTTTAAAAAAAATTATTCAAAATTGATAGGATGAATAGAAAGTATTGTATAAGCAATTGAAAATTTGAACAAGATATATATATATGAATAAAAAAATAAATAAATATAGGGAGAGAGTGAGCTAATAGTAGGAATTGTAGAAAAAAAAAGCATTTAGAAGCATACAAGAACAATTCATTTTAATATTTTACAGGTGTTTTATGTGTGAAACCTTGGTTATTCGGCATACAACAATGTCCATTTCTGCCACGCTCTACTCAACTTGTTACTATCAGCGTTTTTGACAGCTCGTGTTATCCATCCCATGTTATCCGAAAACTTTGTCTTTTACATAATATCAATTTTTTGTGTTCCCTTTTACGTGTGATGTAGCAGAACTGCTAGAAAAGATAATACGAGCTGTCAATAGTGTTGATAGCAACATATTGAGTACAGTATGACCGAACAGGACCCCGCCTTACTCGAACCCGATTTTCAAATAACGTCGATACGTCTTTTGTTTGAGAGGAGAAAATTGGGGAAATTGATAATGTGATTGAAGAACTTGTCGACCTTGCCAGGCAAATAAATTCAGAAGTGGATAGTGATGACGTTTAAGGTATCCGACTACGCGTTCGAAACCATGAATTTGCAAAAGTGTGTAAATAGATAATATTTGTAATATTTAGTGTCACTTAGATTAGAAAATGTATATAAAATTGTTTTAAGAATAGTATTACAATAAAAAATTATTTAAGTACAATATTATGACAAAAAAAGAACATAGAATGACGCATTTTCAAAATAGTCTCCTTTTGTGAAAAATGCTTCTATTATATAATAGTATTTTGCCTGTATATAGCTCAGACCTCTGTACAGAGGCTCAACTAGAATTTTTGAAATATATAACTTAGAAGTGGGTTTATCCATGTTTTACGACAACAAAGGGGAGAAATTGTAAGAAAAAAAATGCCGATAATTATTTCAATGGGTTGTAACTCTGAAAATAATGTGAATTTTTTTAAAAATCATAGTTGAGACTCTGTACAGAATTCTATATACAGGCAAAATATTATTATAATAGAAGCATTTATCGCAAAAGGAGAACATTTGGAAAAAAAGGTTATTCTAAGTTAATATTTTGCCAAAATATTGTATTTAAGTAATTTTTTTTGTCATAATGTCCTTAAAATAATTTTATACATGTATTATAATCTAAGTGACACTAAATATCATAAAAATTATCCATTTATGAGCTTTTTTAAAATCATGGTTCCGAACGTAGTCGGATACCTTAAAAACTTTTTCTAGTGATAATATTCTTAAAACAATTTTTATGTATACTTACATTCAGCTAAAACAAAATATTGAAGAATTATTCGCTTATACACTTTTTCAAATTTAGGTTCCGGAGATAGTTTTACCTTAATTCAGAGTTTTTTTGTTCCCTGCAAGACTAGATCTAATAGAGCAAGAAGTTGACATACTTGATATAATTGAATGTTTCATTTAGAACATTTCGTTGTCCGTCTCTAATTAGTTTTATAGGAAAATAAAAATTTATTCAACTAACACATTGGCATCCACGAGTTTTGTTTCATTAACAGATTCACTGGCTTATCACAAAGTCTCAAAAGTTCTGATCTGAATAATAAAGAGCAGTAAGTAAGTCTGAACTTTTTCATTAGTTGAAAGTGTTTCGACACGTAAAGTTTTTAAACACAAAAGCAAAACAAAGCGACAGTTGAATCAGTCAAGAAATTTATCGTAGAACATAAAATGATCTGAATATAAAATGGGCAAACTTTTCACACGCTGGAAGGACTTGTTAAGGTATTTGTTATATAAGACGACAACCGACAGTTTTTAATTAGATACGCTTTAAGTACACATTGCTGCTTCTTTAGAATCTAAATATGACTTTTATCTTTATTCAAATTTAACTAATGCAACATTATTTGTTTGGTATTATTTGCTTTTATCTGTTTATTTGGAAAATTGAGTTTAATTGAAGGGTGTACAGCTTCCAACATGTTCTCCAAGAAAGATAGAAAACAGTATACACAAGGGGGTAAATCTTGTTGTTTGATGGCAACGACAAAACCAGAAACCATGGAATGTAAGGGCAGCATTTTATATCAAATGAATTGAGATATGGCTGGCTATTTAATTAATATCAGTTACAAATTGAGATAATATCATACATTTCAAGTTATTTATCGAGCATCATTTTACCAATTAAGAAATTGATGTTAAAAATTTATCGGATTCGACACACACAGGCAATTGTGCAATTTAAATTTGAATGAAATTATTTTTTTAATATTCTTAAAAAGGCTTTACAAGACTTAATCATAGTCAAGTTCTAATAAATAATTTACCTTCTCTTCTAATTTATCTAATTACTAAATTTATTCACTGCTGCATGACACGCACGCACGCACGCACACTCTCTCTCTCTCACACACACACACGATTTAAAAAGTTTCTTTTGTTTTCCCTGAAAAAAGAACTATTTTGAATTCTGATTTGAGTTGAATTTTAATAATTTCATATGAATTTCACTTTATTCTAACTTTTCTCGAAATAACCGAAAAATCCGGCGTTTAACGCGCACTTTTAACACCAAAAATAAGATACGGATGTGCATTATGCGCCAGATATAAAAGTAAGAGTAAGATCTTTAAAAATAAAAAAAAAAAAAAAATAAATTTAAAAAAAAATAGACTTCAACAAACATCGAAATACTGCTTATTTAAAAGAAATGGCATACCTTATGAACTTCAAGAGTTGTATTTCTAGAAGTATACTATTTTTTCAAAAACCTGCAATATTACCTCGAATAAATGATTTCAAAACATACGAGCATTGCATACTTTTATTTCAGGGTTCTTCTTAAAAGAAGGGGTGCGTGTTATACGGTGTGGCTGTCTTGTCAAATGTTAAAGAATAAGACCCAAATTGGGAATATTTTTTCAGATATAAAAGCATTCAAACATTAATATTATGTTCTGGTTTCACTATCCAGTAGAGAATCACTTATTTTATCATACTACTGATTTTTATCCAAGTTGACGCATTTTTTCTTTCATGAAGTGTGTTTTTCGCATTTTTTCTTGTATACCTACCTTGTATTGTAATGCTAAATGAGCTATCCCTTTACACGTTAAAAGAAAAAACTGATTATTTATGAAATATTTTGAAATTTAAAAAAATAATAATAATAACTCTCTTTTAAACAAATGCATGAGTTACAATGTCACAAATTTTTATAAAAATCAAGGCATTTTTTCTGTCCAAAAATGTGCTCCACGCTAAGTTCACGCTCTCGTATATATAGCGAAAACAGCCTTAAAACTAAAAAAATACAGCTTGAAAGTATAGGTGCGCGTTATACGCCCGATTTTCCGGTATACAAAATTTCTAGAAGCTTAGTTTTTTCATTATAAAAAATATTGAAGTATTTTAAAAAAATTGTACTAAAAATACTCATAATTCAAATATTTATTTGAATTCAGACGTAAATTCAATTCGATGCAATTGGATGCAGTTTATCTAGAGAAATATTCGGAAAAGCTCTTTTGCCTTTGTAATCTTTGGTTTGATTGCCAAGAATGAGTGAGACGGATTCAATTGCAGTTTCAGCTGAGGCTGAAAACATTTTGATTCGACGCTAAACAAATAATCTCAGCTACTCTGTTTATTTTGGTTAATCTCAGGAACTTTTGATGAAATTGGTTTCAGTTGCTTTTGAAAACAAAATACTGTGTATTTCCGAATATAAATCGATTTTTGAATAGGTCAAAAGTGTATTTTTTCTTAAAAAAATGAAGCCAAAATCTGAACCCGTATATCAGCCAAATTGGTACAAAAAATTGTGTAATTTTCAAACATGTTGTCATGAAGGGAAAAATGTTGCCAAGGTGGTAAATCGGGTCGAATATTAACCAATAAAGTCGATGTAAAGTGAAACGCCAGACGCCAATGATGATAGCTGTTTTTCTGTTAACCCAATCTGAATCTAGCAAATTCTTGCCATTTACTTTTATCTTTTACCCTATCTGTGTTAGTCTTTATGTGTATTTTTTGGGGGGTAGAAGATGAACGGGAAGAAAAAATATGTGTTCGGCTAATTTAAAACTACTTGTTCAGACATTCCAATGATTAATACGAATTTTACGAACTATGTGGAAAGTCGAACTTCGGAACTAACTTTGAAGGATTTATGCGACTTTGTTTTGTTTTCTCTATTTTTAATATGTGAAAGGGTCATTCAAAACACATAAAAAGTTAAATAATTAAATAGCTAGCGGATGGTTAATGGAAATTATTAAAAGATCCGTTTTTCCTAAATTAGTGGATTTTTATATAAGTCGACATCTATTTTGACATTAAAGTTTTTTTGTCTTCTTAGATTATACATGGAAATATACGGCAGTTATTTTTAAAACTTAACAGAAATTGCTTAATTTTGTTGTACTTTCCATAATTACCCTAAAAAATAACCTCATCTTTTATCATCAAATATGTTTAAGTACAAGGTACTCTAGAGCTCCTTATATTCATAGCACCTCATCAATAAGTTAATAAATATTGAAATATCTGCTGAAATATAAGGGTCACCTTTAGAAAAGTGACATTGATGTAATAATTCCGTAATTTGAAGATAAAAATGACTGCACATTTCCATATAGAGAGAGTGCAGAGTGCTGGGAATGTATGTGATATCGTCAGGTTCCGCAATACGCGCGTGTGATATCTTGGGAGCACGTTAAAAGCATCATTCGTATCATGGATGCCTCCAAACGGTGGGACAGTTGGTGCTGCCATGTACTGTGCCCATTTCATGAACTGAGAAGAGTATCAAGAACTGCTAACGTGGCATGTTGTCCAGAGATGTTATTATCTTGTATTATAATGACCATTCTCATGAGGCTGTGGCGTGCCAAGCAATGTTACGACAATTCAGCAGCTAGGTTCTCTAACATCCCTTTACAGCCCAGACCTTTCGCCGTGTGAATACCACACCTGCGGTACACTCAAGCAAGCTCTGAAGCGACGGAGATTTCTCTGCTGTTAAAAATTGACTTCGACAACCAACATCGGAGCTTCTTCACCCAGGGTATCCATTATGTTATGCATCGCTGGGACACTTGTTTATACCTGCAGGGTGACTTTTTATATCCTGTCTTTTACGTCTGTATTATTTCTTTCCTTTGTATTCTAATGTATATTAATAGCATTATACCGTTTATGAAACCGACTGTAGTGCCACTTTCGTTTGGGTGACCCTTATACATCCATTTTTTATTTTGCGAAAGGCTTAGAAATTTAAGGTTTTAATCGTTGGCAATTTGATCTAAAATACGGTATTTGTGATTCAATACCCATCAAAACAAAACAAAATATTCCGGCAATAAGCCCTTAACTTCCCACTGTTGCATTTCTGAAACATATGATTCATTTTAATTTAACAGACTCAATATTTTTTTTAATTGCCTACAAATCACTTATCTGAGAACAAAAAAAGATTACGGTAACGAAACACATGCTAATTTTATCACTAGATGGAAGTACATTTTTTCCAGAAATCACAACAATTATAAAAATACCTGATGCCTCAAGAACTGTTTTTTCGCTATAAAAAGAATCCATTATATTTTATGCTTCCTCTTGTTTATTGACGAAATAAATTACCAGGTAAGAAATTTAAACATTTTATGATGAATAATAAAATCCTCATATAAAAAAGAGTTTTGTAATTTACAGCACTACTGCGCAATGTTGCACTTCTGCAACAAACAAAAAAAAAATGACTGAAATTCAATTTAAAACAGCTTAATTTTTTTATATACATTTTCCCTTTTTTATTATTACTTGAGAACTAGCTGATATAAATTTTTCATAGAAATTTAAAAAATTGCGAAGTTAAGGATTAATTCTATCCAGTAAAATTTGTTCCACATAAATCTTTTCTTTCGTCAGTGAATGTTTTCCTTCTATGGACAGATCAACTTGTTGACTTCTATGATTCAATTAATTTCTCATCTAGTGACCAAGATTACTTTGGTTCTCCTGTCACTATCTACGCTCTTGATCAGATAGAAAAATAATTACATACACACTCGTTCACTTCCATGTGCAAGAAAGCTGAGACCGTAGTAATTTATGTTATTAGAGTGCCTAGAAATATCGTAACAATATTTGTCTTTCATTTATTATCAGGGGTTTCTGAGGATAAATAATCGGATTGTTTATCAGCGTTGTATTAATGTTTACGACAACATCATGGATGGTTTTGTGAGAGATTTTGTGTTAATACTGTTGAAAGAAAATATCCAGACCATAATAAAAACGTAATAAAAAATGCGGAAAAAAGAGAGATAAAAAATGGAACTAATGAAAATAATTTTTCTTGAAGTTTGTTATGAATCTTGAATTAATTTTAATTAGAAATGTTTTTTATAAAGAAAGTTAATAGGATAGTCATGTTAGAAGAAATGATTAATAAACCTAGTAAGATTTTTATATTGTTACTATATATAAGTAGTTTAGAATAATTTTTCTACAAATAGAAATTTCAGAGAGTTTCTTCAATAATATCAAATGTAATTATACATGTAACGTAAAACAATAATGCAAATTTTTTGGTTTTGGTTAATAAAAATGCAATGCATAGTAACTATTGATTATAATTTAAACGCTATAAAGTAATTATTTTGTTTAAAATATTCATTATATTTACATTATATTTATTCTTAACCAATTTATAGATATTTTTCATTCCCTATAATTAGTTAACTAGATATCTTGTTCAAATTTTTAATCGTTAATAAAATACTTCCTATTTATCCATTCGAGTTCAAATACATTTTTTTAAACTTGTAGTGGATGACACTTGATGTTTATACAGTTTTTTCACATATTAATTCATTACTTAAATTAAAAAATAAATAAATAGTAACAAACAAAAATAATAGTCCAACAGTATACAGAGAAAGTAAAATCGTTTGTTGTGTTCCTGTAGTGCAATGGATAGCGCGTTGGTCTTCCCATATGGGCTTGCCTAATTTTTGAGAATGTGATTTCTTTTTTCACTGTGCTATTTTATTAGAATAATTAAATTTAATGAATGAATAAATTGTAACAAACAAACAAAAATAGTCCAATACCCTATATAGAAAGGAAAATTGCAAGGAAAATTGCTTTCTATTTTGTCACTTAAAATAGTGATTCTGTCATATGTATATAGGTAATTATATTAACTGTAACTATTAAAAAATAACTAAAATAAATATTTTACTTGTTGGCCTAAGTAGGAATTGACTTAAAGGGCTTTTTATAACACTTGTTTCTGTTAAAACTAACACTTTACCACATCACTCAATTAAAAACATTTTTATTGTTGCAGAATTTCATATAATTTGACTTAACTGTGTCAATTTTGTGGTCTGGCCTGGAGTATAGGGTACTGTGTGTGACTAATAATCCATTTAATAATTCAACTGAATTATTAAAACAAAATATAACGTTCTAAATCATATTATTATAATTCTTAAAATCTTAGTCTCGCATTTTTTCATTGCGAAACATTTCATAATATACTGAATAGTGTTATTTTTTTTTTGTGCTGGAACAGTTAATTTTCCCCCTGGAAAATCAACTGGATGATTATGAGATTATTTCGAATAAAGAACAAACATATATTTAGAAAATATTTCAGAATAATTTTTACTTCCAATCAGTTTATAACTGTAAAAAATGAGATTTATTACACATAACCATAATTAATTCAGAATTGCCGAAAGCTATAAAAAAACCCCAGTTCTGTAGAAAAATTTCTCAACAATTTTAATTTTCTGAAAATACTATCCATATAAAATTATTTGCAATTTTCATGTTTGAGCGTACTCTAGGGGGAAAAAAATCAAGCAACTAGTATTTAAAAATTTAATTACATTAAAATATAAAATTCAATGTAGCGTGAATTAAATCAAATGGAATAGTTCTAAGAACACTAATTTTATTAACGGATCAAAAGACTTGTTTTCCAGAATGAGTGATAAGGAAAAATTTAATTAAAATTACCTTTTCATGGAAGCACGCGATTATTCTTCGTAAAATTTTCGCTAAATAGGGAATAAGGCTTAATTTTAATTATTTAAATTAGACGAAATAAAGACGCCTCTGTAATGAAGTGAAGTAGTTTTCTCGAGGGCAAATAGAAAAAAGGAATTGAATTTGTGTAACTTTTCAAAATTAAATAAATAGCAAAAGATTTTTCATAATATTAGAAAATTATTCAAAGCTACATTAATTCCATTTGCAAAGAAATATTTGAGAATATTTCTAGAAATAAACTAAGATTTTTTTTTCTTCTTTTTTCAGTTCTTTGGAAGAATTTAACTAAATATGTAGTAAACAGCAGAAAATATTAAATTCATTTATTTATTTAAGTATTAAGGAGTTCCACATATGTGTGATAAGTAAAATAAAGAAATATATCAAATCTATTAAAATTAAAACGGTAAGATTTGGGATTTTAATTACTAAAATGGTGAAACTATTTTTGTTGCTAAAATTCAGCAACAAAATAACGACATTTGTTGACAAATTTATAATTGCATTTACAATACTTAATATAGAAATAAAGTAAAATACACTGATGAAATAAATTAAGAGAATTTGCATATTTTATCGAATTTCAAGAAAAAGAATTGTGAACTAAATAAAAAAAACCACTGCTTCTAGATAAAAATGCAAATCTTGTACTGCAAATACGTAAGCGTATACGTGTGTGTAGGCAGAGCCTACGGTGCAATATCTAGGCATATGGCTCCACCCCGTATCTGGAAAGTAGATGTGGAGCGACTATGATATTATCATGCTGGGGAGTAGGTAGCTTCTGATTGGTCGAGCCAATCGTTCAGAAAAGTTCCAAGTTCATGATGATTTTTGGATACATGGGTGAGAGCTGAGTGTTCGCTCTCTGATTGGATCATGGCGGGTGAGGATAAGGACTCTCATTGGCTGCTCAAATCTCTCAAGAAGAAATTTAAGACTAAAAGGGGAGGGGCAAGCCCAGATGTGAGGAGTACGACATAGATAAATGAAAAAATGAAAAAGTTAAGAAATTAAATTTAGCAGTTGGTGTGCAATAAAAATTACACTAAAAATTAATGTTATGGCGGATTGTAAGAATCGAGAAGAATTCTTCTCGGCCTTTTTGTAGTATCATTGGGATTGTAGTTAGGCAGATTTATCATATTGATACTATTAGTATATTGCAGAGAGTTAATTTTTTTTTTTTTTTTTTTTTGCAATCTTCTGGATGTGGGATTTAAAACTATTGATTTTAATGGCTTTCCGGATGTCGTCGTTTCTCTGTAGGCGGAGCCAGTTGATAAACAGGCTTTATAAGTGCATGTAAGTTATACCATCAGGAGTCTCCACCCATGACAGTGACGTCACCTCTCTGCCTCTCCTAGTCCTCCAATCAGATTTGCCTCCAGCCATATTCTCTCAGGAAAAACTGTTTTTCCAATCAGGACTATCCAATCTCTCATGAACTATACATTTTAGATAAGGGAAGAATGATCTGCTTAGATCCATATCCCTACGACGTTAATCGAAATCGAAGACATATTTCGTTCGCCAGCACATCTCGGCGAATGTTTTTGGTGTTATTTTGAAGCAATCGGTTCATTTCAAATTGTAACATTAAAAACGAGTAACCACCAATGTTTAGATGATGGCATGAGGTGGCGAATTGTGGGGAGGCTAGAAGCAGACGAATGTCAAGTCCAGATTTGTAGAGAGTTCAATTTAATGCCCAGCGTCGTGTGTAATTTATGGAAACAGTTCCAGGATACTGGATCCATCAAGAGAAAGCCAGGACAAGGTCGTCCAAGAGCCACGACGGCTAGAGAAGATCGCCATTTGTCAATTATAGCGAGGCGTAACAGAGGGGTTACAGTATTTCAGTTCTCTCGTTACTTGTATGCAGCCACATAAACACTTGTATCAAGGGTGACTGTTTCAAAAAGACTTCATGAGAGAGGGTTGTTTGCCAGAAGACTTGCTGTTTGTGTCCCACTCACGTCTACGAACAAGAGAGTGCATTTAGATTGGTGCAGACGGCATAGAGATTGGAGTATGGATCTATGAGCAACTGCATTCTGTTCACCGATGAACCTCTCTATGTCTTTGAAAGAGGCTATGTGACTGATGTGAGGTATAGGGATGAGGTCTTGGAGCCTTATGTTCGCCTTTTCAGTGGTTCATGTGGCCCCGAGTTCATTTTAAGGGACGATAACGCCAGGCCACATACAGCTCTTCTGGTCGACGAATTTCTAGAGAGTGAGGATATTCGCCGTATGGATTGGCCAGCCAGGTCTCCAGACCTCAACCCTATAGAGCATGTCTGAGACCCTCTGGAGAGCGCAATTACATCTCACAACCCCCTCCGAGAACCATCCAGGAAATAAAAACAGCGTTGCTGAACGAGTGCGACCAGTTGCCACAAGAACTGGTAAACTGCTTTATTGCAAGTATGACATCAAGCTGCACCACACCCCCTATTAACCCATTTCTTTTGTTTATTTTGCGACCGCTGTTTCATACCTTACAACTCCAAAGAGTGTTACGCACTATCATGCGTGTGTGTATTGCAATTGTTGGATGATTATTGGTTTTGTATGGTATCAATGTATGTCCCTTCTTTGAATGATTAAAATACGGAAAACACTATCCGTTCAAGCGAGATTTAAGAGGGGGTGTGAAATGAAAGAGAGGTGGTTTCGCCATTTTCGTGAAAGGAAGCTAACTTGGCTTTGAAATACGCAAGTAACACGAGGCAATTTTTTTCATCTAAGCTACTTTCAACCTTCAACCTGTATAAATGCCTCACAAAAACATCTCATCTGAAATCAATTACCTTAGGAATTTGGTTACGAGTACATCGCAGTGTGAATAACATTAAGTTTGGCTCGGCTTTTTTTCTTTCGATTGCAAGAGAATTTTTTTACTAGCACAATGACAAAGAGCTCAGGAGGAAAGCAAACCATTATTTTGCTTAAAATGAAGATGGAGCTTCTTAAGGCCGTTGATCAATAACAGAAGACGAAAACAAAAATCTGTAAAGGTTTTGGTAATGCTAATTCTACATTGTCAACAATAATTTTTTTAAAAAAGAGAGCAAATGTATTATGTACATTTATATAAATATTTATACCTTAATAAATTTAATTTTGTTGAAAGTACGTTTTTTTTGTTAACAATATCCTTTAATGCGAAGTTCCCGTAATACGTAAAAATATTTCAGTCTCCTCAGTTTCGTGTTAAACGTTTTTCACTGTATTAAAAAAAATTTAGAAGACATAATTTTTTATCAAAAAAAAAAAAAAAAAATAGTCTTATTCTGCTTTTACAAAACTAAAACTGCTTTTTTTGGATATGTTCTGTAATTAAAACACATAATTATATTACATGATATTAATTAAAATTATCATTTTAGGATTTGTATTAGTTTGATCGAAACTATACGACTTAATATTTACATATGGAAAATTATTTTTAATTAAAGCTTCTGATGTTTTTATATTTTGTTTTAGATGACAACAGACGACATTTTTTTCAAATATTTAAAGCTCATTTTGTCAAATATTGAATAGCCTGATTCCAACTCGAACACTTTTACAAATCGAAAAATTTCCAAATTTTCATGTAAATTGATTACATTCTAAAACATATTTCAGTTTACAGTTATTCTACGTATTTTAAACACTTTGAAACATTCCACATTACTTTTCAAATTTTTAACTGTAACTTTAACATTTAAATCTATTAGCATTAGGTTAGGAAATGAAACATGGAATACATTTTTGCACTCAAAAACGGAACAACTCAAACAAAAATGGATAATATAATAAAAAAACGCAGCGTGTTCTTTGTAGAATAACGAATCTAGAATATATCAATGTTGAAAGGTTTTTATGAGAAAATAGTGTTCCAATTTTGTGTTCTTTTTTTTTAATATTACGTAAATGCAATCTTAAAATAAATGAAAGCGATTTTTATTTAATATTTTGAATATTTCACAAAATAAACTTAGAATCCGTATATCGGCAGCCATTTCGTTTAGAAGTTTTATTTGTATATTTTATCGAGAATTTCTAATATATTGTAATATTACCTCTATCGAATATATTCTCTAAATTTGAAAATAATTCATTTATTTCAAACAAAATTCTTATATTTATCAGAATAATAAATTGACAAAGACTTTACCATAGAAAAAAAATTTTCAGGTTTTAAAGAAGAAAGTAAAACCTGAAAATATCGTCGATCATAAAATATCAAATTCCGTTTCACGAGCATTCTAAGAGAAGAAAGTTTTCCCTCATTCAAAAGAAGAAAAATAAACAAAACAAAGGCATTAAATAATTATTTATCATTTACACGATGAGAGAGAAAATTATTGATTGCTTTCATTTTTACTTTATAATTTTTTCCATTTAATGTAATCAGAAAAGGTACTTAACATACTAATGGCAACACTCAAGCCCTTTCGCTTAATGCTTGCCTTTTTCACTTATGGAAGGAGATATAATAGAAAAGATTCTTTATTCCGGGTGATTTTACCGGAGCTTCACGTTAATGACGTGAGTGAAAATAACCCATTTGTGGAAATTGGTTTGAAATGACTTTCTATCGGAAGTTTCTGCGATTTATCCTATTTCCGGTAGTGCTAAATGATGCCACTTCAGATAAACGAATAAATGGAATTACAGATCAGATAGCTTTATTCTATTTTAGCGTTAAATGGAAAATAAAAGCTTCGAATTTATGTTTAGAAAAATATAATTTGATACGAGCGAAAAAAAAAAGAACGATTTGAGTGTATTCTCGGATATCTCTTTATTTTTTGTTGTGGTTTTATTTATAATTTAATTCCCCGGTATGCTCAAAATTACTATTATTTTATTTCATTTTCGTTTGCTTTTGTTTGTTGTCTGACTATGATCAAAATCGTGATTTTAAAAATTCGTAATATAAATAATTTTTTGATATTTAGTATCAGCTGATCTACAATATACATATAAACTTGTTTTAAGAATATTATTTTAAGAAAAACTTGATATCCAGTTTTTTGATAAAAAAAAATAATAAAGCAAGAACGACAAATTTCACCTCTTAAGAAAAAATGCTTAGATGATAATAATATTTTGCTTAAATGTAGTTAAGACTTCTATCTCGGAGATGAAAAATGATTTTTGAAATATTCACAGTGTTTTCATAGCTATGATCAATTAAAATAATAACGGATGTTTCTTGATAAAATTTCTCTACTCCTATATAATAGAATACGAATAAATCCACTCCTAAATTAGGTATTTCAAAAATTTTAGGTCACACACACAAACCCGGTATATAAGTCCTTGATATATATATACACATATATATATACACACAGTGGGCTACAAAAATGTTACTACACTTGCAATTTCATACAAAATTTAATTTTTTTCGACTAATAAAAATTAATACATTGGAATTGTAATTTTTTAATGATATCCGCTACTTGTTCTTAGTGGAATGACATAATTAATTTTTCTAAAAAATATAACTACACTGGTGTGCAAAACTTAAGCAACAATGTAAAAATTTAGCAGATAGCCATGAAATTGCAGAAAAGGAGGTCTGGAGATCAGTAGAGGGAACTCGTAAGTCAGTAGAAACGTCATGCATATGCAAATATCAGGAACAAAACGTCAGAAGCGATGTGAGCGTACGCAAAACGCGTGATGTCGGCGCGCGCTGCTCAACAGTAGAATGAAATGAAGGACGGAGACACAATTCACCATATTCTCTGCAAGTGCCAGTGAGTCAGTTCGTGAAATATGGCTAGAAGAAATCA
>BMAV01022357.1:258803-279575 GCA_019973955.1 Trichonephila inaurata madagascariensis
GCACCTAAGTACGAATCCATAACAAGCTGGCCACGAGTTCGTGACCATAACCAGTCGGCTACCGCAGCGTTCATCACTCATCACCACTATCCTTAATCTAATCAAAACTCAAATCCCCATTAGAGCTACCATTCAACGTTTTGTAACTAGGTTACTTTCACCGACATGCTGAATCACTTTATTTGATTGTGTCTAGTCTTAAAAACTTAAATTGATATTTTTAAAATCGGTTTCCCAAAAAATATTTTCAAATATTAAAATGTATTATTTCCATTTAAAAAAATTATGCAAAACATGACGATATGGTTTATTACAAACGAAAACAATATTGGTAAACTATTAAATCGATATTTTGTGTCATTCTGTTTAATAGATGATATAATTCCAGTTGATAACATACCCTGTTCTCTATATATAATATATTTTGGAACAACGTTTTTCTTTTGTTGTACGTTAGTTCTCTTGAAAACATATTAAATTAACAAACAATGAACTCTTCAAAATACTACATTAATCTATCAAATGATTATAAAATGCCAGTAATTGGATTGGGAACATTTCAAGTAATTATATTTTTCGAATATCTTTGTGTTAAAATATCGTTTGGATAGATTTATTTTATTTTAGTTGATAAATCGTTTGGTTGTCGTTTAATTATATTATTAAATTTATTTTAAAAATAAGAATCGTTTGTTAATACTTTTAACTTATAATTGTTTCCGTAACTGATAAAAAAAATAGAATTTTTAAAAAAAGGAAACAAAATTAAAAATTCTCTCTGAAGTTTATGATGAAGCATGTCTTAAATTTGGATATGATTATACTTTGTAGATTTTTCTCCTATACTTAGCTTTCCTACGTTTCTGATATAGTGTTAAGTTTTGATTCTTTTTTTTTTTTTACAGATCAAAGATCTAGAATCTATGAAAAATGTTTTGACAACGGCGATAAATGTTGGATACAGACACATTGATACTGCATTTTCATATTCGAACGAAAACCTAATAGGGGCGATCTTAAAAGAAATGTTTAATAAGGGCGAAATTAAAAGAGAAGACTTATTCATTGTCAGTAAGGTAAATAGATATTTTTTTATAAATTTTGTGTAACAAAACTGATAAAAGAGAGATATTTCTACAACGAATGTATTGTTTATTTTACTCATTTTGCAATTATAGTACATGTAAGTGGTATTTCTAATTAAGGTTGCATAATTCTTTTAAACTTTATATGCAGAATGTTATTTTCAAATGGTATATTTTAATGGTTGAAATATAATTTCATATCTGAAAAAAATCACAAGAATGTATCTGAAATTGATCAAATGTAATATCCCGCCAATATTAATCAAATATTAATAATGCATAGTTATGTATCCACACAAATTTTGATCAAATCATTTGTTTGTTTTTTTTCACTGAAACATTCTGATCAAAATTTGTATTGTAAAACTTTTAGTTTGCTTCAAATTTTTCTAACTTTCGAACTGTTCCAACTTTCGAATTATGCTTCGCTTAGAAAATATCAAATATTTTTGTTATACTAATATTTATTTAATTGAAAAATGAATAAAAAAAATTTCGAAGTATTTTTACTGTTTTAAAGCTTGTTGTTATTTTGAATCTAAGTGTTAGTTTAAGCAAGTTGTATTGATATTTTATCTATTTTAAAGCATTTATAAAAATCTGACTGAATCGCTAAAAAAATCAATTTGAATGTTCCTATAAATCAAAATAAACACTACATTTAAAGGTTTTATTTATATAAATATTTGCCTCCAAACCCTTTTTGATACATTAATGTTTTAATAAGTTTTAGAATAGGTTGTTTTTTTTTTTGATAATTAATAACTTCGTAATTTTTTGCGTACTACACCATCGATCAATTTCGCCAATTCAAAAAATATTGCCAAATGCTGCCGTCATTATCATTATATTCGAACATGAGCGGGTATGTTTTCCACTATTGGTTGCATATTGCGGCATTGGGTGATGTGTTTTAATTTTATGTAATTATTCGACGGTATAATGCATAAGTACCAATAAGTTTGAATGAAAAGTTTTCAAATTTCTCCTTTGTTTACAGTTACCATTGAATGGAATGAAACCAGATGCAGTCGAGTATTTTTGTAATTTGTCTCTCACTGCCTTACAGTTGGATTATGTTGACCTCTATCTCTTGCATTTTCCAGTACCATCGAAG
This sequence comes from Trichonephila inaurata madagascariensis, assembly GCA_019973955.1. NCBI lineage: Eukaryota > Metazoa > Arthropoda > Arachnida > Araneae > Nephilidae > Trichonephila > Trichonephila inaurata. The sequence goes on from BMAV01022357.1 coordinate 261,006, forward strand.
GTATACTGAATTCCATTTCTGATGCTTAAAAAGTAATTAAAAACCCTAAAATCAATACGAATAAATTTTTTCAGAATAAGGATTTATTTGAGTAAAGTAAAGCGCTCCTTAAATTGTTTTAAATTTTCTCTCTCACGCCAAGTGGTTACAATACGATTACCTTGATTTTTATAGTTTAGTACTGTGTTGACTATATTATGTTTACGTACGTATTATGAAGGCTTTTATTCTAGTAGCCTTATTAATTTACAGTGGTAAATCAAATTTTTTAAATAAACTTAACCATTCCTAAATTAGACGCTGTTGTAGTTTTCGTGTTTTATTTCTGCGCTTTCTCGCCATTGGATAATGGATATCTAAAAAATTACCATTGAGGATCAAGATCACTTTTAAAGAGTTAGAAGGTTCCTCGTTTAGTTATCACGGACAAATAGATTTACCAAACATTCACTTTAAATCAATTTTGCTTTCTGAGGGTTTTCGAATTTCTTCTGTTCAATCTTGGTTAAAATTCTACTGATTCCGGTAGTTCTGAAATGGGATAAATGTGATAAGTATGTGTTTTCCTATTTTTTTTTTTAAAAAAAAGAATAAATTGGACAGCTGAATTTTTTTCAATTCCTACTATTAGCTCACTCTCTATATAGTTATTTATTTATTTATCGGTGGAATTTTCAATTGTTAATAAAATACATTTTAAAGCGCTTAATTGAGCTGAAAGTTAATATACATGATTGTTTTAGATGACAATACAATAATTTAATTATAATTAATAAAAATTAATTAATTAAAACTAATTATTTAAAGAATTACAAATACAAGCACATTGACATCATTTTTGGCGACTTAGCGACTCTTTTGACGACTTGTCAAAACTTGAAAAGGGTTGTTTTTTTTTTCAAGTTTTAAAGCATTCAGTTGAACTGAAATTTTATAGACATGATTGTTTTGGATGACAATACGATACTTTAATGATAATTAATAAAAATTAATGGAACTAATTTGATATCGGGGTAATAGCGCCAAGCAGCGCTTCTTGTTTCTGGAATGAAATCCAATATGGCGGCCTAGCGGTAATTTAATGATATACAATTTTAAAGAATTGTTTTGAAATACATTGAAATGTATTTCAAATAAAGGATATAGGAAGAGATTGAGAGAATAACCTAGATCAATCAATAAATAATGGATACTAATATTATATAATAAAAAGTAACATGTACTAATAATAGTATTATAAGCAGCATATAATATAATCTAATATTATTTTATCGTAATTATATATAATATTCATATAGTACGATTTTATAACAGTTATTAGAAATAATAATCATAATACAATTAAATATTAATTATAAAAAAGCATAATCGTCGAATTGTATCAATAAATAACAATATTAATTATAAATAAATAACGAAATATGTAATAATATTTATAAATAAATGCTAAGAGAAACAATTATAAATAACGAATATTATATTATTACACGTAGTAATAATTGCATTTTTTTTCATTATGAATAAAATAATAATGTATGTTAAAATTAATTAAGAATATCAATTACAAAGTAGTGAAAGCTTGCAATATGAAACTTGTACTGCAAGTTCCTTCAACGAATTTCATCGAACAAAGAACGTAAAAAAAACATTTTTAAAACGAAAATAAACGAATTATAGCGATTATTAAAAGCACTCCACTTATTCTTTTAAGAAAAAATATTCTAGTACTCACTCATTTTAGAAATATCCATATTCCAAAATAGCCCAGAATTAAACAGAACACGAAAACAGTAGAAAAATTGCACTGAAAATGGTTACGATTTCTTAAAAAATCTTTGAAATTAATAGGGTTACTGCGGGTAAAAACGAATAAAAGTTATTTCTAATATACGTTATCCCCATGGCAACCACATCGACAGACGATAAAAATATAAAGGTAACCATATTGTAATATTATCGCCCATTTTAGCGAACATAAACAACAACTTGGCACTACTACCCCCGTTATCAAATTGGCACGAAATTAATTACCAATAATGTCGTGATTCAGTCATATGTATATACATATTTATGTTAATTGTAAATGTTTAATAAAAGTATCTAAAATAAATTTTTTCTTTGCTGATCTAAGTTGAAATTGACTTAAATTTTTTTTTATATTACTTGTTAGTGTTGATCTTACGGTGCGAATTCGTACTGTCATAATTATAATCTGTCAGGTAGAGTTTTTTAATGGTATCAATTCGACTGATTTACTATTAATAAAGGATATCATAATTCTTTAACATTTCACAATAACTCATTGTTTTCTTTCCCTAACTCGTTAATTCTTTCGGTCTCAATTTTTAAAAAAATTTTACTGCATCTTTTTTTTTTAATATTTTTTTATTTTGTTTTTTTATTTAACAATCCTTTATTCTGTTTTTTTTTATCCCGGTACTCACACTTTTCAGCGCCTTGTTTGCATTAAAAATATAAGTGCATTTCTTGTTATTTAATTTTGAAAATCATTTTAAATAGTAATCTCTCCTACTTCATCAAATTTATGTGTTTTCCTTCTTATAACCTGTTACAGCTTGTAAGAAGAAAACACTTAAATTTGAGCTAGGCTGTCCCCTTTGACAAGAAGTTACTTATTGTGCAAGACCTAGTTAGCTCGACTTAAATCCCTCCAAGTAGTTCTTTGTGGTGCGAAGCTTACCATATATATATATATATATATATATATATATATATATTATACAAATTTGTTCCGGTATCTCAATCCTAGGGATACTCTATAATGAATTTCTTGGTAACATCCTAGTTTAGGTCACACCATTTTCGACGTAGGGGAAAAAATAGTGCTAAACTGTGCCAATGGTTCTTTTTTGCCAATTCCTGCTATTAGTTCACACTCTTCCCTATATATATATATTTATTTGTATCTATCTTGTTCAAATTTTCAATCATTAACAAAGTACTTTTTATCCTCAACTCAAGTTCAAATACGTTTTTTTTAAACTTGTAGTGGATGACACTTGATGTTAATACAGTTTTTCAAATATTAATTCATTAATTATATTTAATTAATGAATAAACACTAACAAAGAAAAATAATAGTCGAACACCATATATAGAAAGAAAAAAAAATCGCTAGTTGTGTCCCTGTAGCGCAACGGATAGCGGGTTGGACTTGTGATCCAAAGGTCGTGGATTCGAATCCTACCTGGGATGGCCTAATTTCTGAGAATGTGATTTATGAATGAATAAATAGCAACAAACAAAAAATTAAAGTCGAACACCATATATAGAAAGCAAAATAGCTTTCTATTTTACTAAATATTGTGATTCTGCAATATGTATATACATATTTATATTAATTGTAATTATTTAATAAATTTAACTAAAATAAAAATTTTCTTTGTTGATCTAAGTAGAAATTGACTTTAATTTTTTTTACATTACTTGTTCTAAATTAGGCTTTATCCATAAGACCGACAATTCAATAAGTTGAAATTAAAGGTGTACACTTAAACAGAATCCAACCGAATTTCTCAATGCTCTGTAAAATAAGGTATCATGCATGATCCTCTTGTATTATGTTTATTATATGCTTAAAATTGTAATTATCTTGTATTTATTTTTTCAGATGTTAGATATTTTTTATTGACTCAATCTATAATTCTATGTAATTATTTCTTAAAAATTTTTAAGTAATGCATAAGTTTCGATGGTTTTTGGAATCTTTTCGTAAAATTTATAGTTTACAGATGTGGATATTCGTTTTGAATCATTATGAGAATAAATTTCGAAGACAACGATCAGGAGCGTAGTTACTGCCGTATCAACGATACGGGGCCCCCAAAATGCGTAAGCAAAAAATCGCAAAATATTAAGGGTCCACGAGCAAAAGAGCCCCTAGGAACTTTGATACAGACCCCACTCAAGACTAGATACCCCTCTGATAACGATGCTTATGTACTTCAGAATTTTTTATAAATTACAAGAACCACATAAAACCAAGCACATTTAACACATTGAAAATGTGCCAAATTTTGTTCCATCGTTGTGTTTGTATTGAATGTATCTTAACTCGTAATATTACGCGCGAATCTTTATGCCCGGAAATATCTCGGTTTTAAAGTACCAATTTTCACTCTTAATGTAAAACTCTGTTTGTGTTCTTCCTGAAAAGGTTAAAAACTTAGTTTTGCGATTGTTAGTGAAAATGTTATCCTTGTTTATTATAGCCAAACAGCATATCGACATCTTAGCAATTCTCAAGTAAAACTCTGAATTTCAGTTCTTATTTAACGAAGGAATCTTCATGTGAAAAGAATGGGTTCTCTCTCTTTTTTTTTTTTAATTCTGTGTGTGTGAATTGTTTTGCTTTTAATTGAAGAGATTCGAGGAAAGATGTTCCAGTTCAGAACTAGACCATGGCTCAAAATTACAATATAATCCTTGCATATTGCTCCATAGAACAACACTAACTCTTAAGGTATGCGACTACCCTAAAATCATGATTTTTTTTTAAAAATTGACATTTTTTTTTATGATTTTATTTTATAGAACACCATATAAGCTTTATAAAAATATTAAGCTTTTTATTTTCCATTCCCTACAGCAAAAACTACAAGTGTTTTAACAAAAGAAGATGCCATAACTTACACAAATAGTCAAACTTAAAAATGCGTTTTACTCGAAATGTGATTTTTTTTTCGAAAAACTCAACCGGGGATAGTGATTGCTCATAACGTTTTGAAAATAATTTGCTGAAATTTTTTGTGAATGTTTTGTATAATAGTAGAAGTATTTTGACCTTCAGATTTATCAATCACTGTTTTATTTCAGAATTTACAGTTATTTAAATAAATATAATCACTGTCTTTTAAGAAATTTCATATAGTCAATAAGATAGAGTACTTTAGTTTTTGTAACAATTAAAATATCTATAATCCTGAAGATCATTTTAAATATGAATAACAAATTAACACATTGAAAAAATTGAGAATTTGTTCAAAAAATTTTTGTACGGAGCGGGCCTCGTTTATGTAATTTTTTGTACATTTTCAACAGTTTTTTCCCCTTTTAATAATAATAATTTTTTTTTCTGTTTTCAATTTTACGATTTTTTCCTTAAAATATACCAAATAAATCTAAAAATCGTAAAAAAAATCCCCATATCTCCATTTTTTTTTTAAAAAAAGTTGTCTGCAAGTAGTCGGGTACCTTAAATTAAGTTGATGCGATTCAGATTCAGAAATTTATAATTTAATGCAGATTTTGCCAAATTTCTTACTCTAGGCTTTTTATTATTTTATTTTTTATTTTATTTCATTATTATTTATTTATTTGTTTGTTTTTATAAATAGTTTTTCATCAGTAAAATTGTACAGAGAGAACTAAAACTTTGCTTCATGTTTTTCGTATTTTAAGATTAACATGTCTTAAGATCTCGTAGAGTTTCTGAAAAACCATTCAAATGCCAGTTTTCGAACTGTAATTTTTAATTGAATTTTTTCTATTGCTGCCTAATATCTTGCAATTCCTCTTTCCTTCCTCAGTTCCTCGACAGCCCAAGGTGGGCCCTGACCTTCTCGTACCTTATAATTAGGATATTCAATTACAGCACTTTGTGCAGAGAAGGGGTCTCCAGACTTCTGCTTGTATATGTCGCAGGAAAATATTGAAAAATTAGGTATTTCATCAAATCCCTAAAGGAGACGATCAATTCATGTTAGATGTTAAAATAACGTCTTTTTTTTAGGTCTTTTCCCTGTTGTAAGTAATTTTATCGAATCCCTAAAGTGTTTCAGTGAAATGATGAAATGAACTAGTCAGAATTTTCATTGGTAAAATGCTATACAGAGGGGGGGATGACACCTGGGGAGGGCGAATCCTTGTACTTCCTAACCATACAGATAGTGCTATCGATCCCCTAAATATCAGCCCCATATCTTTAAAAAAAATGGCACCATAGGATTAACATAGGGATTGATTACCAGTCTAATTTTCTAATTATTTGTTAATTAGTTTCGAATAACTAATTTGTATTTCATTAACTATTGTTGTGTTACTTCTCTGTGTTTAATAATGCACCATATTTGTTAAATAAACACTTTTAAACTCTTGACAATATTATTTCGTCATTTCACTGAAACAGCTCAGTAATTCGTTCAAATCCCTTACTTTTATCAGGGATTTGAACTTTGAAGAGACCTTATTTTAACATCTACCGTCAAGTGATCATCTCCCTCCGAGATTTGATGGGATTCCTAATTTCATCATTTTCCTGCGACATATACACCATCAATCCAAAATGTATTAATTTAACTCAAACTGTGCTAAGTCGCATTTGATCATTACAGACTTTTCATTGTAATAACAAAATTTAAGATTATTGCAGCCTGAAGTCTTATCGATATGTAATGTTTCAAAGTAAAAATAATTAAAGTTGCTGAAATACAGGAGAAATCTTGGATTTTTTAAGTACCTTATATTTATAACTTAAATCTTTCTATTTTTTTTTTTAAAAATGTACTTATTTATTTAAATTTTCTGTACAAAGAGCTCAATTTTTGTCTTTCTTTATAGCGCTCTGATAAAGATAAGGAAGTCATTGTTATAAAAGATGGTGTTTTCGTAACTGACAACATTAATTTAGCGGATACTTGGAAAGTGAGTATCGCGCGCGCGCGCTAATTTACGAGTGTTGTAAATTTAATTTAGTTTTCGATTTGGATTCACAATATTTTTTAGAAAGTGTGTTTTTAAAAAATAGGCTTCACATGTGCGGCATACTTTCTTCATTCAGACATCTTCTGTAATATGGGTTTCGAAAATGGGCGTCACGGCTTCGCAGACGGCCGAGGAATTTTGTGAAAGTTGGTGTACTGAAGATCCACCATGCAGAGGGGGCCGATTCACGTTAACTTCTGACTCATATTGGTATTCAGACTGCCTCACACACATATTGGTAGAATGTGACCGTTTGAGAATAAATCTACAGTCTGGTTGTCCTCTTCTTCAATTGGCCTTAATTCAAAGTTATGCGAATTTCATTCACGACTAATCATTTGCGTCTCTCTTTATACTCAGGAAGCAACAGTGCTTTTAGTACTCAACACACAATTTTAATGAATGTCTGAAACATAATACTCTTATGTTATCATTTCGATGTAGATATATTTATAAAAGTGGGGTTTTTTTTTGTCCTTTAGAAATAACTCAAGATTTTGAAACTTGTATTTACCACTTTGTGTGCAGTGTTTCCAAAAGAGACCATCATCAAAGGGAATGATAATGACCAGATATACTATCTGAAACTGTGTAGTCGATGTATAAACAGTTTGAGTTCCAATTCCGGCCAAAACTTAGTCAGTCAGTAATGAAAAGTTACTACTATCTTAAGTGGCTGATGTATTCTAATGGTCATGGTCGCGAAGTCGTAAGTGGCATTTCTTCTCTTCAGTCGTAATTCCGAGTCCTGATGCCCTCAAATTCCTGTTGTGTAATGTATCTGATGCACGCGTTAAATCTGCAGAAGCGTCAGGTTCTCACATGGGCTCGATGTGAAGCTTTGGACAATGGAGTCGCAGTTCAAGAGCCATCCTGACATCTCGACAAAAAGTAAAATTTACGAGATCCATCGTCAATAACATTCGTGTTACTTTGAAATGCGACGTTTATACGTAATTAATATATCTGCACTTTTAAATTTTTAGTATACTTCAGAGTTCTTAAGCGATGTGATGCTTAATATTATTGACTGTAAAAAATACATGTTTGGAAGTAGACATCAGATAAGGATTGAGAGTTATTAAATCAAGTGGATAGTGTCGCCAATATCGACTTGAAGCATCCTAAAGAAATATTTTTCAAATAAAACATAACTATGTTGATTTTTTAAACTTCAGAATTCCGATCAAACTTATTTTTTTCCCTTTAGGCCATGGAGTCTCTGGTTGAAAAAGGATTAACGAAATCAATTGGATTGTCCAACTGTAATAGCAAGCAAATCCAAAGAATTTATGATAGTGCAAGAATCAAACCAACAGTCTTGCAGGTATAATATTTATGCTTTCGTGGAGTTTTCCTCTAAATAACTAAACGACTCAAATGTATAAAAGAAAATTTTCTGCTTTCTATTTTATCAGCAATCTTCAAAATTAATAAAGTGCACCTAATTCAAAAAATCATTAATTTCAAGTAGTTTATCATCTTGCATGAATAACATTATTGAATTTTTAATGGGGGCAACTGTTGCATAATATGTTTGAGTCATAATCATTTTTATTTTAATCTGGTATTAGTAGTAAGGCTTTGGTATTTTTTCTAAGAACTGTTCTCTGACCCAGTTCTAGTGCTTAGTAAAAAGCTTTTGAGATAAATAAGTGTTACATATTCCGAAACTTCTTTAATTATCCAATTGGAAAAATCGTTTTTAAATAAGTGTTGTGATTCTGTTTCGAATTAAAATATCTTCTAGAGACCCAGCATTCATTGTATAAACTCTCTCTCAAAAAAAGATAGAATGACCAATCAGATCTACTAAACATTATGTACTCTGATACCTACTAATGGTTTCAGTAGATGCCAAGCCATTTTTGGCACTTTTAGTGCATCTAAATTAAGCTTAGTTATGAAACCAATTCATTCTCATTCGTATTCATTGCTGCTGTCCCTTTTTATTATTTATTCGCCCTCAATCTTCCTCTATACACTTATGCAGAAACTCACCCAAAACACATTCAAAACTTTGGCTTAAAAAATTCACACGATATTATAAATAATACCTTTTAGTCTTTAGTCATACTAACATTAAATTTCAAAATACATTTTCCACAAAATGTTGCCAAATCTAGAAATATTAGGACTTTACAAATTTAATTAATAACTGATTGCTTATATACAAGTACAGATTTCAATTAATCTCAGTGTCGTCGGTTCGAGTGTTAAAATTTCTTCTTTTCCTCCTTTTAAAAGGAGAATGTCATAACTGTGAAAAGATTGAAAACTACTGTTCTGCAAGGACGTCGATTTTAAAGCATATATTGACTCTATTAATTCGATAATACGAAACATTTTTTATGAAATAACGGTAAATATTAAAAGATAATTTACATGTATTCAAGAAGTAAAATCGAAAACAGCTTTCATTAATCAAATTATTGATATTAAGTTGCCTTTTTTAAATTAGCTGATTTTAATCAAACTCATATCTTTGCATCTTTTGCTATTTTGAAATTACTTGGATTAACTATTTACTGAGAGCAATCTAAAGTCTGGATCAAATAAGTGTGTTTTTGTTACAGGTAGAATGTCACGCTTATTTTCCACAGCATGAACTGCATGAATTTTGTAAGAAACTTAACATAGCTTTCACGGCCTACTCGCCTCTTGGATGTCCAGGTTTTCCCGAGTTTGCACTTAAGGATTGGGGAGTCAAGTAAGATCTTAAAATTGGCTTGTAATCTTTTGTATGGCAAAAGTAAAATTCATATTTTTCTGATTTACACACCACTAAAAAATAATGCCTCCTCATTGGCGACTTTGTACATTAAAGAAGAATTTGTTTTGCTAACTTATGTTATTTTTAGTGCCATCTCCCTTCAGATCGAGACCCACAAAATTTATCGCGGCTAAGGGCTAGATGCTCACCTGTCGTTAGACGTAACTTTGAGCACCATACAGCTGACAGTACAATTTGGCTCAATTCCAGCCCAGTTTTGCATTAAACACCTAATAGGTGGATGGGCGTAGAAAGTAAATGGGCTAACTCAAAAATATTATTATAAACTAAATTCAGTGGTGCAACAGCCCATGAGATGCCAAGACCTACTGTGTCCATCTCGGTTTTCATAAACTTTAGCACTAAGGTGCATGAGCTGAAATTCCGGTCGGGTAGCCAGTCTGACGTGAAACTCCCAGTGTTTAGTTCCCAAGCAAGTTTGGTACTCATTTATCGACCCATTGAAGGGATGAAAGGCGGAATCGACCTTGCCCAGTCCGAGGTTTTGAACCCCGGACCTGTGGTGTAGAAGCGCGATACGCTACCACTCGGTTCTACTGGAGTGGTGTGGTTGTTAGTGTAAGAGGATGCAAGATTAGGTGTCATTCTCGTCACTTGAATGTGTTAAAAACTACGAGGTCCGTTACCAATACCACTTGTGTTGCCTTATAGTGCGATGTTAGGGCTGCGGTAGCCCTGTGGTCAAGGTATCGGATCATGGCAGGCATGTCATGAATTCGAGCCCAGTACCACTAAAGACCTCCGTGTAGGGGCGCAATGCATGTTAAATCTGTCGAGAGCTCAAACGTCCTCCCGTTGGTATGGTGTAGTTAGGAGAAGGGGAGGCCAGCTCAGGTGTCGTCCTCGTCACTTGGCCATGGTTCAAAACTACGAGGTCCGTCGCCAAAAGCCCTCTTGTAGCTGAACAGTGTGACGTTAATATTCACTCACTCACTATAGTGCGATGTTATTATAACACTCTGTCGTCCTCATATAATAAAAATGGATAATTTTTAAGAATAGTTACTATCTCTCCATATCAGATGCGGCAATATCATGGGCTATTAACGAGGGGAGAGGGAGTAACAATTATCTTGGAGAAAATGCATTAGAATTTCAACTATAAAGAAGTGGACCTTTTTCAGAAAAATATGCATTAGCGGAAATAATCTTCACAAAAAGTAATGAAGCATTTCTGGAAATTTCAGTCTCAAAATTCTCTTGTCTTACAGTTTTAATATTTAAATCCATTGTGGCAAATAAAAATTGAACTAAGAAAAAAAAGATTTAAACAGTATACTTCGTTAGGACAACAGATTATGTAAAATTATGTAATGCTGAGATTCATTTATACCACAACACTCAAACAAACCGCTGATTGCACAATGACGACATACGCAATGCTCTTAAAAAAATTACTAGCTTTAGAACTCTTATTCAGAATATTGCAATCACCTTTTTTAACGCTCTACCTGATACCAATAATTCTAATATGCAAAATTTAATTCCTTACACCCCCAATGATAATACTAAAAGGCCAAGAAGAATACTTCTTGGCTCTTACAACCCTCCTTAATATCTTTTCTAATGCAATAATTTTTATTGCATCTTAGTCTGCTATTATTTAACTTTCATAATTTTTAGTCAATATTTTTTCTCTCCTTTCCCACTGGACAAGCGCCTCCCCATGAACTGTATCTCAGCCCCCAGGAGGCAGCTAATTGGAGTCACTTATCACTGTACCCAGCACCCAATCAGAGAGCAGTCTCTAAGCTCTCACCCAAGTCACAATTATCACTCAACTTTCAACCCAGATGAAGTACTGAAGCCACGCCTCCCGGATTCCATCGCCCAACCAATCGCCGTCATGCCACTAAGCAGAAAGGAAAACCCCACATTCGTCAAGCTCCCCATCATAGACTTATCATGATATGGGATTGAGGACTGTCTTACAGTCCAGATGCCCAAAACACAACGCCCATTCAAACCGCTGATTAAACCTGGTAAAGACGAGATGTACAACAAATTATGAGAAAGTACAGATGAAGAAAAAAATAATTCTTAAATTTCCAAGGGTTCAAAGATTTCCCTTATTTTAAATATACGCACACAAAAAAATTGCACTAACCAGAATTTTTAACCTTGAAAAGTTCTTATATGTAATATTTACGCTCGCACCATATTAGCGAAGGGAATGGGTCTTAGTTAAAAATATTGGCAAAGTGGGCTTCAAGAGCTTGCCATGTAAAACCTTACACATGACATACTCTTCTCCTGCGATTAAACCTGGAACAAACTTGTGACTCAGACTGTCTATACTTAAAACAAAGTTTTCGTTAGTGATTCGGTGTAGTGAAAATTATTTCACGGAATATGAAGGGAGGTTCTTTAGTGAAAGACCGTGTTACTTGTTATCTATGTGCATAAAAAGCATTTTTTATAAAAATACTAAATTAAGAGATAGCGAAACAAAGATATATGGGGGTGGACTATTCAAGAGTAGAGCTGCGTAAACTGAAAATCTTCGCATTCTATATTTTTAAGCAATATGATCTATTTCTGTAATTGGTATTGGCTATTTCTGTAAATAATTGGCTATTGGGGCATGTACACTTGAAAATACCCGCTTTGTAGCTTGCAAAGTATGGACAATCAAAATGCCTCAGATTTGGAAACTTGTTCGTTTTTTCTCACGTTTTACAAACCTATTTCCCTTTTGATGCGGTTTCCCTTAAATTCCTCCACAAAAGATAACGAAATATATTTGTATGGCAAATATGTTTGTATCATTATTTTCTTAAAATCCTGAAATACTGACCTCTTTAATATCTAAGCCTAAGTTTTAAGCTCCTATGTAATTGAAGTTTAAACAAATTCTTGCCTGATACAATATATTTCGAAGATTTTTTAAAAAAACCTTGTCGCGTCAACACCAGTAGGTGAAAAAGGATAAATTACTCTTAGTTTTAAGAAAAAATTCCTAATTTCATTTCGTGATGAAATGAGAAATTCTGTGCAACCAGAAAACACACTTTTACTTCAGCTCAAAAGTTTAACTATCATATAATGTATAAATCCTTTTATTTTCTCTCTCTCTATAAAAAAAAAAATTCGTGATGCTGTAATAAATTTATTACGTACTATTGCAACAATGCCATCGTTCAAGAAACTCGCCAAGTTGGCAACCTCGATTTCGTCTGTGTCGTAAGGCCTGAATTGACAGCCATGTGCTTCGTTTTATATAATGTCACCCATACTCTCGCAGAAAAATATCGCAACGATTGCCTGGACCTGAATATTTGGGTGAGAAGAAAGCCGTTGTCTCATACGAAGACTTATTAACAATCAACGGAGCTAAATACTCAACTTTCCAGGAAGCTGCAAGAGCTGCGGGTTTGTCAAAATCTGAGAACTCTATCAATGAAGTGTTGAATGATGCAGCTTCGTTGATGAATTTTACTGAATAGAAGCATCAAGATCAAATTTTGCGAAAAAAAGAACAAGTAAACAAAACTACATAATACATGAAAATTACAATTTTATAATTTGAGCAATGAGTGTGAACTGTTGTATAATTTGTACAATGGGGTTTGTTCACCGTTAGGTGGAAAAGTGCTACCCCACCTCCTAGAAAATTGTAATTAATCTATTGACAAGTATATGATGATTATACAATAGTTGACTAATAAAATGGCATAATGTCTCGGTGTCACTTGAGCTTAGTCAAGCCTTAAAATTTCAGTAAAATATCTGAGCTTTTTTAGTGCAGCTTTGATCCTTTCAAGAGAATTTGTGATTATCTGGTTGGCAAGATAACAGATTTATAACCGAAGGATAATAGGTGAGTTTATCATAGCTAAGCAAACCTTCAAACAAACAGTTAATATGGTAACAAAATTATTTTTACAAATTAAATAGTCCATATAAGTATATAGTTATGTGCATGTCAGTCAATTTTTGGGCCCCTTAAGATCTACAGCAAAACCATTGTGTCATTGGGATTGTCTTATGGTAATCTGACTTTTTAAAGTCTTCGTGTTGGTGTGGTGGGTATGTAGAGATTGTTATTATACAATTACTATTTGTAAGTAAGTATAATCGCATAGTTCTTTGTAAGTTTTATAACCTTAAGCTAACTTTTAAGTTTGAATAAGAACATCCGTTTCATGATAAATTTAATCTCTACTTCAGTGCCTTTTTTTTCTTTTTCTAGAGATTTAGACAAACCGAAATTACTAGAAGACAAAATACTAAAAGAAATTTCAAAGAAATATGATAAATCACCTGCTCAAGTAGGTAATTTTTCTGTTTTTTTTTCTAATTTAAAGACATTTGCAATCAGTGGTGAAACTTTATTTCAACAAAAGTTATACATAGCATTGCTACAACTTTTTCCTCTTGTAAGCTTTTGCGTGGTATGGAAGTTTGAAAAGTGGGTTGTGCCAGCTCGGGTGTCATTTTCATTGCTACAGTGAGGTTCGCAATTACGAGTTCCTTCGTCAATAATCCCTAATGTACTTGTTGCTTCAAAGTGTGTGATGTTGATAAAAAAAAATCAGTCATTTCAAATAACGTTTTTATTAATCGCATAATTTTGATGTATCTCTTAATAAACATTCCCATTTGATGATGTTTGAAGTAATTTATAGTTAAAAGGCAAAATAATTATCTTCGAGGAGAAATGAAACATATAAGTAGCAAGTTTTTTATTCAAATAATTATTAATTTGAAATCCATCCTGTGTACTTTAAAGTAGAATGATTTTGTCAATTTGTTTGAGGCACCATTCATCTAATAAGGAATTTTAATTTACTATATGCTTGAATAGGTAAGAAGTTTCTTTTAAAACTCTTTTTGAATAAAAATAAAATTTAACTATCAAAATGTAACTTTAAACTTAAAAAGCTTTTCAATAAGGCTAATCCAACTAAGCATTCTATTAAGTGGTAGGCGTTACAGAAGAATAATTATAAGAGTGTAAAAAAATTAAATTTCTTATAAAAAAAAAAACCTTGACTCTGACTCTTCTGATAATCATAGGATCGTTGTCATTTCTCCATCCCACGATCGATGATTCTATGAGTAAGCGTAAATGTTTTAGTCAGACATGAGAAAAAATCCTCTAATTTAAATGCATGGTCTTATACTTCTCTTAGAACTGTCGTGGGCTCTACGTCATGGAAATTCGACATAAAAAGTATGATAAGAAAGAATCAACTGACTTGAATAACTTTGCAGATGTTATTCTTGTTTACATCTTCTATGGCTAAATTACATGGTTATAGCACTGTGCGGAAAGATTTTAATTCCAACGTTAAAGTTTCTGCCTTAAAATGCATTTTAGTTTATAACTCCAAGCCCCATTCTGTTGTAAATCTCCGCACACTCTTATTCACTGTAGTGGTGATAGAGCATACTCACTGTTCCATTGCAATCCATATTCTTTATGTGCCATTGCATGATGCTAGATCTCGCAAAAGCTCAAAACTGCTCGCCCAGCTTCGAACCATATTTATAACTTGGTAACTTCCACAAATAGAGCACAATGAGGAAGTGGTACTATTTCTTGTGAACGACAGATTAAAAAATTAATTTTAAATCACTGTCTTTGTCTTGTCAAAACTAATGAAAAATGCATTTTTCCCTTCCCTATACGAAAATTTTCCGTTCTCTTAACTTGAACAGTTATTCTAATTTACTGCTTCTGAATTTCTCTGTTCAAAATAATTTACGCATTAGTGATTACTCGCTTTTAATAGAAAGATAAATTGTAATTAGTTTTAATTTGCCTCTTCCACCTATGTATATCACAAAGTTGACTTAGAAAATTTACTCAGCTGTTTCAAATTACTGCAGATATGGTCCATTTACAAGATGTTGACATAGCTTTTAGGAACACCTCTCTTACTAGATTAATTCTTTCATTCGTATGACCTTGTACCTTCCATTTCCGAAGACCTTGATGGAATGAAGCTTGTCATTTTGCCTCCAAAAACAATAGTTCCTTCAATATTTTCGGTGCTTCAATCCTTTTGATAGCTTATAAGGAAAGAGCCAGCAACTGGTTTTATGGCCGTTATCTGGGCATATTATGGCCAGATGTACAAGCAAATTTAATCATGTGTATATCTTTCACCTATACCCACCTTATAATTTGTATTTAGCTAAACGTATTTCTTCATAATGTTGCAATATTACTTTTAAGAGCGTGTATCTATTTTAAGATGAACCATATAATTGCTTAAAAGCGAATCTGATTTGTTCCAAAAGTAAGCTACAGTGACTGACTTCAGAAAGTCTCCTATAGAAGGCGTGGATAGCATGCACTTTTTAAACCTCTGATGACACCACGATTGTGTTAGTAATGTTAGAAATCGTATATTGTAGATCTCATCTTATCACTTACACGTGACTCAAGTTATTGATGACGAATATTGTGGCTTTATAAATAACACTTATATAGTTTGTATTATTACTTAAATTAGATCCTGTAGCTATTTTCATGATATTGATTCAAGATTTTAGGCAATTGTCAAAATCAGTTCAAATGGAACGCTAATTAAACGCGATTGCATTAAAATTCACTGTTAGTTTTGAACATACATATTCAGCCATGATTCAAGAAAATTGAATATTTTCAGATATTGCTAAGGTACCTCATACAACGAGGTATTGCTGTTATTCCCAAAAGTAGTAATCCGAAAAGAATAAAAGAAAACATACAGGTAAGTGGCTTTTCCTGTTTAAATATTTACAAAGCTTTTTGAGAACAATTAGCTAAATTTTATGGCTTAGGATGGACGCTCGAAAAATAATGCATTCATAATAATAAATTTTTAACGCAAAGTAAAAAAAAAATTGAAACAGCCAGAAACTGGTATTTATAACCTTTGTACACCCAGTTTCAACAGAAATTATGTTTATATTTTGTACAATTTATAAATCTGTAACTAAAATCGCACTTTGCTATCTATCTTATTAATCAATTTCTGAAAGAATCGAAGAACCAAATTCTCTTTAGAATAAAAATTGATTGAGGATTCTTTCAATGGGTTCTGGAGACACAAGTTTGTCACAATTTCACTAAGCAAATGGAGTACGGAATATATATATCATGTATTGGAGTAATTCTTAAAGATTGACAGGAGAAATATAAAGTGCAGCCGTTTATCATAACATATTTTATTCCAATGTTCAGCAAAACAGACCGTACTCCAGTGTTTCTCAAACTGTGGGGCGCGCCCCCTGGGGGGGCGCGAGCATATCGAAAATAAAAGGTTAAAAAAAATTAATTTACTGGAATGAAAAGAAAAAAACAAAATACTTTATGATATAATGAAAAAATACAGATTTACATTGATATGATTTATATATATCATCTGGTGAAAAAAGGTCATCAAAAATAAAAGATTCTACTTTGAACGCTCATTAGCTATCTTTGATCCTATAACTAAATAAAAAAATATTTTGTTTGCTTTTTACTGTAATCCTACGATGAGAGATTTTTTTTATTACGTTTCTTTTAATCTAAAATATTACTTTTGCTGGCTTTCAAACTTACTGGTATGGTTACCTGCATCCCTTTTTTTAGGGAAGTTGTGTGTGTGTAAATTATATAATTCTGTTGCGTTTTTTTTTCCACAATGTGAAAGAGTTTTATGATACACGTATAAGCATATTGAGCACTTTGAAGGATTAATTGACCCAGATTTTTAATTTAAGAGTATACTGAAACATATACAAAAATCGTTAATTCTGGGAAAACTGTTTATTTGTTACCAATGACCTTGACAGAAAATCCTCTAATATGACAGTCTTAATGGGAGCTAAAATGAATTGATAACATATCTCCTTTTTTGGGAGTGGCAAACGTTTTTTTAGAATCTTAAGGTACTCGTTTAGACCAAGTTCCCGGCACGACCACTATTTTTCAAAAATATTTTCTTGAACATGCTGCATTTTTCCCTATGAATAACTTAGTAGTTTTAATTGTGATGTTGTACGACTGATTATGGTTTATAAATGTAAATGAGCAGAATATAAAAAAAGAATTGGGCATCTGTGATCTCTCTGAAAGGAAATTGAAGCTGATCAAACAAGGGAAATATTTGCTGAAATAATGCATATTAATCATGTTAGCGAAAGTAAATTTGAGAAAAGCAATAAACATGAAACGAAAGGAAAATTTTCAATAGCTACATTAAGAACCTTATCAAGAAAATATGAAGCCATAAGTGTACCGCAAAATGCACTTCACCCTGTCAAAAAGACACAAGCAAGAAAAAGTCCAACAGGATATTTTTCGATCATCAAAGGACATTAAAATTACAATAACGTGAACAAAATGTGACAGTTTTGCTTGCAAATAACTTACCTGTAATTTTAGCAAAAAGTGTCTGTGATTTGTGTCCTTTATTAAGGTCACGCACATTTGGAACAATTTAGTTCAGTTTTATTGGACATTTTCTCAAATTATGAAAGACAAATAGAAAAATCCTTGAAATAGGTAAGTACATTTTCTCTTAGTTAAATTATTCACTGAAATTGTGATTTTTATCTTGTATATTAAAAAGAATTGGGGTGCTTCACTCCCCGCGACCATTAACGTTGGTATCGAATGCACACCTGATCCCGGGCTTTCTCACTTTAAATATTAAAACAATAACACAATTGCTATTCATTAGAGTTTTATATTCTTTTTTTTTTATTACTTAACATTTATTCTAAATGCTAATTCTGCGAGGCTTAAAATTACAGTTCATTCAAAACCGTTTATAATATGAGTATTCATTTCAATAAATCATTTTACATTTTTGTATACATTTTCATGCACTTGGTTTTACTCTCCTTACAATTAAGCTATTATATCAAGAATAATATATTATCATTTTTTTAAAAAATAAACACATATTATATATATATAAGAGTGGGTACTTCAGCCAGTATAAGAACAAGTTTAATAATTATCAGTGACTTCCATGGGCTTGTCTTGCAGAGCAAAGTTTTTCAAAGGAAGGCTAAAAATTAGAAATTGACACTCAGAGTTATTTTTTGATATTTAGCTCAGATCTATA
>BMAV01022358.1:0-24654 GCA_019973955.1 Trichonephila inaurata madagascariensis
AAAAATTTTTTAAAATATACTATACATATATATATATATATATATATATATATATATATATACGGTTGGACCTCTATTTAACGAAGTCGCTAAATCCCGAGAAAAATTCATTATATGGAAAATTCGTTATATAGAGTTCGTTATATTCGTTCATCTTTCAATATACTTTATAAACCCCGTAAAACAAATTTTAAATACAAAAACACTGTATTTTAAAAAAAGTAATTGTTAACACTTTTTTAATTAATTTATATTTTTTTAATTTACCTATTTTACCAATTAAAAAAAAGGAAGAAAGAAAAATTGCAAGGAAAACAAGAAAGAAGAATGTCGAGGAATATACTATATTTTCAACTTTAAAAAAAGTATAATTTTATATTAAAATTAATGAATTTTAAGCACATTTTTTAATTTAAAGCATACAAATTATTTTAAACGTATATTATTTTATAACTAGAAACACTTACGTATTTAAATTTAATTACTCGTAAAATCTATTAATTTTGTTTGAGTTTTTTCTGTTTGAAAAAATGCTTTGTTTCATATATATATAACATGCCTCACATCTTTGCAATGAACCAAAAATTCCTTCAGGCGTATTTTTCCGTATCTTTTCTTAAGTTTTTGTAATTATCCATTGCTACCTAAAAATTTGTGGTATCCCCATGAAGAGATTTCTCTATTATGAAAGGACTAGAGATAGGAACATTTTTATATCGCATTGCGTGTATCCACTTCAAAATTGCCTCGTCGACATCTTCATAGACACATGTTCAAAAACGGTTTGAACAAGAAATCTCGATGTATTCTAATTCTGTAGCTTATCTCGATTTTTTATAATAGTCGATAAGCTGTTTTGAGGAACACCAAATTTTAAAGCAATATCCTTTTTGACGCCTTTATCCACTTCCTGAAGAATTAAATTTTTTTTCTTTGATGCCCAAGCACTTACGTTTCGACATTTTCGAGCTACAAGAAACGAAGTTACCAGTAAGACTGATCAACACTACAAATGAACAGAGACTAGTTCTAGGACACGGAACTAATCCACTGAGGGCGAAAGGGGATACCCTAAATGTTTTTTAGGAACTGGACAGTGGGGTTAAAGGTTCTTGGATGAAACGCCCAGAATTCTATTGCTTTCAGGGAGTTAAGCCCCTAATAAAACCAGTTCAAGATTTATGACCACCATAAAATGCATTAAAAGAGAGAATAACTTGAAATGTCCAGAAATACTGTAAAAATAGAAGAAAAAATTGAATCACGAGAAAATCGTGAACTGTTCATGGTTCCAAGAAAAAGTTCGCTATATAGAAAAATTCGTAATATAGTTTGTAATATAGAGGTTCGTAATATGGAGAATTGACTGTATATATATATATATATGATATCATTAAGTATTGTTTAGAATAAAAATATTTATTTAAATTTATAAGAAATTATTTTTATAAATTGCATTCATTAATTTATTAAACTCTGATATTCAGTGATTATTTTTTTGGTTTGATTTATTAATTTAAAAAATTATTTGCAATATTATCTGTAAAGCGTTGTTTGTTTTAAAACTTCTCTTTCCAGATCTTAGTTGCCAGAACAATACAGTACATTGTTATAATATATGAAGAAAGAGAGAGGAACAGAGAGAGAAAAGTTAAAAAAGAAATGAATAACATTATAAACATTTTATTAATTTTAACTAGTAATATAAAAAAAATTAAGTCAATGCCTACTTAGGCCAACAAAGAAGTGTTTTATTTTAGTTACTTTTATTAAATAGTAACAATTAATATAAATATGTATAGACAGAGTCACAATATTAAGTGACTAAATATAAAGCGATTTTCCTTGCAATTTTCCATTTTCCTTTCTATATATGGTTTTGGACTATTTTTTTTTTGTTACTATTTATTCATAAAAAATTATTTATTGTAATAAAGTAGTACAGTAAACAAGAAATCACATTCTCAGAATTTAGGTCATCCCAGGTGGGACTCGAATACACGACCTTCGAATTAGAAATCTAACGCGATATCCATTACTCCCCGATTTCCCTTTTTATATATGCAGGACTATTATTTTTGTTTGTTACTATTTATTCATTTTTAATTAAGGAATTAATATTTGAAAAATGTATTAACATCAAGTCATCCACTACAAGTTTTAAAAAATGTATTTGAATTTGAATGTATGAATAGAAATTATTTTATTAGCGACTGAAAACCTGTAAAACCCGGGGGTTTTTTAATTCAGGGGTTGAAATTTTCCACATTTTAATTTCAAGAGAATTTGTTGCAGAATATAAAAAGTTGTTTCCCCTTATTTTCTGTGATTTTTTTATATACTTTGAATTTTTTAATTTTTTTTTTTTGGTTTTTTCCTACCGAGGTTGCAAAAGGACCCCCCTATGAACCAGTTACTAAGCCCAAAAAATTGCCCAAATTCGATTTTTCACGTTTTTTCTTTTTTATTTTTTTTATTACGTTATTTTTTTTAAATTTTTTTAATATTTTTTTTTTTGATATTTGTAAAAATTTTTTTTCCCATATATATAAAAAATTACATACAAAAAGGGGTATATTTTTTAATACCAATTTTAAATTTTCATATATATATATATATATATATATATATATATATTATAAAAACCTTATTTTTATTTTAAACAACATAAAAAATTAGCGCCCCCCAAGAAAATTGTGGGATCAACGAAATTTTGGTGAAGGTCTTTTTGGTCGGGGAAGATATGCAAAATTAGAAATGCAGCGTGATTAACATTACGTGTCCCGTTAGAGGGGCGTTTAACGTCGTTCTCCGTGGGTAGGAAAAAACCAAAGATTGATTGAGTGTTGGTAAATTTTACAAAGAAAGAGATAAGAAAGACATCCCTTTTAAAAAAGAAATTTTCGAAGACAAATGACCCCCGTCACAGTTTGGGGAGGGGGGGGAATCATCGGCATGAGGGAAAGCTGGGTGGTCAGCTAGGCGAGTAGTCATTAAATTGTTGATTTTTTGGGGGAGGTGTTGGAACCAGTTTTCCGAGAGATGCCTTTACATAAAGGCCTGGCTCAGGATCCCCCTCAAAAACCAGTCGTCAAAAGAAACCGCCCACGAAAATCCCGGTACAGCCAACTGCACCCCGGCCGCCATCCAGGCACAGGTAGCCCCTTTCCCACTAGGGGCCCCTGTGTTTTTTGGGAACCAAAAGAAGGCACCTGGCTGAAAGGGGCATTTGGGATCGCGATCCTATTACGTGTGCCCCCCTTGGACGCCAACCCATCAACGCCTTCTTTTTCGGGGTCGGTCGCGCACGAGGAAATTTGGACCCTTTTTAGCGACGAACCCAGATTCAATCTCAGCAGAAAAAGGGGGGCCCCCCACCCCCAAACCCCCCCCTGTGGTGGAGGAACCCCGAAAAAGGCCCCCTAATCCTCCCCCCCTTTTGTTTAAAAGCGACACCACCAAACCCCCCCAATTTTTTAAAGCTGGGTGGGTGTGAGGGTTTAAAGGGTTTTTTTGGCCCCTTTTTCCTCAATCAGGTTCACCGGCCCAAAGGACGGTATTTTTGGGTTTAACCTGGGAAAAAAACCAAATTGGGAAATTTTAAAACTCTTTCCAATTTTCCCTCCCAGAGCCCCTTTTTTAAAAAGGAAATTTTGCTTCCCTCTGAAATAAATTATCCTTTTTTTTTGTTTTTCTAATCTTTTTACTTATAAAAAATTCCATTACATATGTAAAATTTCGTTTAATTTTGAAGACTCCTTCTTGGTGCGCTAATTTTTTTTGTCTATGATTGTATGAAGGAAGAGAGTGGAGAGTGTACAAATAGTAGGAATTGAAAAATGCCGAACACTGGCGCCTAAGCATTTAGTTCACGGACTCTCCAATATTTTTTTAACAATATTCTCATAACTAGAAAGTGCAGCCTAATTGCTCAAAAGTTCCCCAGAGATATATTATAAATAAAATTTTAGTGCTAACTCTGAAATGATATTGAAATAATCACAATCTGACACTAATTAAATATTATAAGTAAAATTTTAGTGTTAATTAAGTTGTTTTCAAAATTTCAAAATTTCTGAAATTTTAAAATTTTGCCAAAAAGGGATGTGTTTAAAAATTTTCCTAATGAATATGACGTAACTTGTTTTCTTTTTTGAGGAAAAAAGATTTTCGAATGTTTTTTTAATTTTTTTTTATTTAAAGGTTGGGGAAATTTTCCAAAAAAAATCTTTTGGGCTTGTCTGAATAATATGGCGGAATGTTAGCGAAACACTCAAAACTGGTTATAAGTAGTCCTCAGCTTGTTAAGTTAAAAAAATACTGTAGAGCATCCATCTTTAATATATAAATTTTGATTTATATTTTTTCCCGGGTGTAATTTCCAATGGTTTAGGACGAAAAAGGGTTTCCCCAAAATTTTGCCCCTGCCCTTTTTTTTTAATTTGGGTAGACCCCGCTTTTTTCTAATATTGAATGTTTGAAAATATATCAACTTGTATGTCTTTTTGACAACGGGTGCAGAGCTAATTATTTCAAAATATTTAAATTTCTAACTGCAGTGAAGTATAGGGTTTAAAATTTAAGAAACACATGTTGATTAATTAAAATTTAATTCACGCATTAAATAACTAATCAACAAACAAATTTTAATAAAAAGAGAAATGAATTTGTAGTTTCAATAACAAACTTACCAATACGGCATCAACCTTGTGAGGTTTAACCCTAAATCTCATCTGTTGGTAGAGACCAGTCTTTTTCTTTCTTTCTGTTTTTCAACACCCTTTTATAAGCTTCATTGTATGAAACGGAATCTTTGGGAAATTAAATTTTTCCCATTTTAAAAAGGGCAGGTTAATTTTGAAATTTTGCTTTTACTTATCCCGGATCGATGACAATTTCCCAAAAATTTAATTTTTTCCATTGTCCCGTCAAGGTCCCTCAGGACTAACGATTTTAAAATTTTTAGATCCCATCCGTTTTCTGGGGCCTTTAAATTTCCGTTCCGTTTTTCAGATTTGGCGACTAAAAAAATTCTTACAAATTGGCGAATAACTTTTTAAAAGGGGTGTTTTTAGTTTTTTTTAAACTGTAAATTTATTTATTTTGTGTGGATTTGGTCAATCGTGCTAAAACTCCTTACTAGGAAACGCATTAAAAATTTTTCAAAAAGTATTCAAAAATTAGGGATAAATAACAGGTATGTCTTTTTGAAACCAAAATAGCTGACAACCGTTTCTTATTACTTTGGTTCAAGATCTGCGTTGCTGCCTATTTTTATCAGTTGCTCTGGCAATATGGCATTTGCTTGTTTTTTTTCTTTAATGTGACCACATGAATCCATTGCGTACAGTGGTAATTGCCATAATCAAAGCATTATCATACTTAATTTCAAAATCTGAATAAATAGCATTTAAAAGTTGAACGCAGATTATAACGACAATTTCCTGGCAGTCTGTAGGCATTTGAGAAACTGGGAAAATTGGCGACGTTCAATATTATATATATTTAGCTTTATTCTTCCAAAAAAACGTTGAAATTATAGTCCTTGATTTGATGTACAAAAGACAAAACAACTTGTACAAAAGAAACGTGCTCGATAAAATGCAAGTCTGTATGTTTAACAATTCCGAAGATCTCGTGATGAGTGAGACAGAATCACTTTTCTCCTATTTATATATACATGGCAATCCCGAACTCGTGGTACAAACTTTTAGGATAGGTACAGAACATTGTAACAATCATTTATTGTATAGGAATGCATGGGCGCAAGTGACGCAGAGAGGCACAGATACAAAAAAATAAGAGACGAAAGGAAAGACAAAGTGTTTATTGAAAACGTCGTTGACAAGTGTAATGTTTAGAATAACTGATCAAAATTTGCTTGTCATGTCAGTGGAGAGATTGGCGTACACGGTCAAAGATGCCAGGTATTTCACCCACACGTGCAGCAGCTTCGAATATTGAGAAACGAGATCCTCATCTGAGTCAAGTAGAGTCGCATAGTCTTCAGATGTACCGATAAAATGAAATCGAGGCTCGATAAATCGGGAAATCGGGGTGGCCAAGGGACTGGTCCACCATGCCTGTTTCACAAAGTTGACGATGTAACCGCTGAAAAATTCTGTGATCCGGCATTCGTCGATCAGAAGACTGTGCGAGATACATTCGTAGCTCAACTTTGCTGTTACCATTTGCACGGCCGTACATGTAACGCATGTCTTCTTTTTCAGGAATACGTCAAGTCTCCCATCGTAGAGGTCAGCACAATTGCGAATAGCACTTTCTCCTTCTGAGATGCATCATTTTGAATGGCTACTAGACATCTACTGACTATCGACAGCGGCCTAGGTAGCCTAGTCGATAAGGTAACGGACACGTGGCCAGCGTGTCATGAGTTCGAGCCTAGTACCGTAGACCACCGTGTAGGGGAGCGATGCACGTTCACTATGTCGAGAGCTCAAACGTCCTTCCGTTGGTGTGGTGTGGATGTTAGGAGAGGGGTGCCTCTTCAGATGTCGTCCTGGTCACTTGACCGTGGTTCAAAATTACGAGTTCTATCGCTAAAGCCCTCGAGTAATTGAATAGTGCGACTCACTCACCCCCTAACGGCAACGCAACCAACTGCGATAACACCATCTCTCTTTTCTTTTATTTCCCTTGTTTGTGCCTCACTGCATCACTTGCACCCATACATTCCTATACAATAAATGATTGTTACAATGTCCTATTTCTATCCTTAAAAATTGTGCTTTGATTTCGGGACTATCCTGTATAGACACAGCGGTTTCTGTAACATATGAGTTTTCGAAACACAGGTGTTTTTGCCATGGCTTCTTTAATAATCAATAGATTGTAAAATAAGACGTATACACTATGACGTTAAGACTCTAATTTTATGAAATTCAAATTAAACCCTTTGAGTCATAGTTAAGAGGAAAACATGACATTGTAACAATGGTGATGAATATTATGAGCCAGTTGATTTTCGAGTTATAAAGTCATCTATTGCCACATTTTTCAATAATAAATTTTTTAAATAAACCCTATGTATAATAAGCAATTAAATATTAACCATATTTATCTGAATTTGATATTTTTTACAAGCTTTTATTTAACTTCAATGTAAAATGTTAGGGTGGAATCTTGTAACTCAATTTAGAAACTGATGTGTTCAACCGATTGAGCTGAAATTTTGTATACACGTTTAGTTTGGATGACAATGCATGTTTTAAACATTTATATTCCGATATCGCAATTAGTTAAAAAGATATAAATTAAAGTAATTTGTTCGGGTGGAATCATGCAACTCAATTTTGAAGCTGATGCCTTCAACCGATTGAACTGTAGTTTTGTATACCCGTTTAGTTTGGATGACACAATGCATGTTTTAAACATTTATATTTCGATATCGCAATCAGTTAAAAAGATATAAATTAAAGTTGTGCGTTGTTTCTAATGCCACCTGTCTGACGTAGTCAGATCGAGGCCCACAAAATTCATCGTGGCAAGGGGCTAGAAGTATGCCTGTCGTTGGCCTAGACCTTGATCACCATACAGGTGACAGTACGAATTAGCTCGGCGAAATTCCCCGAAGAGACGATAGATGGAGACACCAGCTATCTCCACCTCTACAATTTTAGCATAGAACTGAATGGGAGGGAAATATTCTCCAGTCCCCTGCACTCGTGATCAGCCCACAAGACTTTCGGACCCACTGATTTAATGAGCACGTACTTTATGTGTACTCGGAGGGTATTCGGTGGCATCGGGCATCGAACTCAGGCCTTCCGGTCTGGAGTCCAATGCTCTAACCACTAGGCTACCCACGGCCTGTATAAAAAATTAAAGTAATTTGGTCGGGTGAAGTCTCGCAACCTTCAAATGATTGAGCAGAAATTTTGTATACGCGTTTATTTCGGATGACAAGGCATGTTTTGAACATTTATATTCCGATATCGCAATCAGTTAAAAATTTATTAATTATAAACCCTTTACCCCTGTTAGCTTTTTATTCTGCCCAACATCTTATCGGATTGAGCTTAAAAAAGTTCCGATTTTTCGACCGCTTTTAGAAACCCATTTTATTCTTTCTATCAAACTGAGACAAAAAATAATTACATAATCGGAAAGATCATATATTTCGCCACGATACGGTGTAATTCTTTAAAAAAAAT
Organism: Trichonephila inaurata madagascariensis; assembly: GCA_019973955.1. NCBI lineage: Eukaryota > Metazoa > Arthropoda > Arachnida > Araneae > Nephilidae > Trichonephila > Trichonephila inaurata. Next base: position 8,175 of record BMAV01022358.1, read on the forward strand.
AATGATATTTTCTATTTTTTACGATTTTTTCTAAAATGAGTCAAAATCTATGCATTTTCATGAAAATGATTTCTTTTTTTTTTTTTCACTAAAAAAGTTCAGGCTTTTCTTTTTTATATAGAATCAGTCATTTAAAAAATAAAATACCCAAATTTTTAATAAAACATTTAAAAACTTCGCCATTTTTAAAAATAATCACACGAAACTTTTTTCTTCGTTTTTAGAATAGTATTATCCAAACTCTACACAAAGATTTAAAAAAATTGGTTGAAAATTACGGATTTAAAAAAAAATTGTGTTTTTCGTTTTTAATATATTATTATAGTAAAAACAAAAACAAAAAAAAATAGTTTTAATATTTTGATCAATTTTGCTTTGTTGAATGTTGTTTAGGTCTTACAGTGTTTATCCCTGTCCCTCATTATCCTCTTGTTGCTGCTGGAGTGAAATATTTATCATATGGCGTGGCCCAGCAGGAAATAACTGAAAACCCCTGAATTAGCGCAATTTCCAAGTGTACGGCAAACGACCTTGCAACAATGATGCGTTGAATAAGGATAGATAGACTGAGGAATCTATCCAGCGATAGCTAAAGTTAAAACAAATTAAAAATAAAAACACTTTTTTTAAAAGCAAACTTTTTATTTAAATGCTCAAAAAGAATAAAATAAACTTTTCTTTTAAAGAATTTTTTGTATCAACTTATAACGTCATTACACAATTTATGATGTCGAAGTTTACCTGCGTGATAACAAACAAATTAAAATAAACACGAATCCCAGTTGATTTTTAATTTTTGGAAATTTTTCCTTCAGTAAATACGAGTAGCAATCCTCGCGACAAGCTTTTATATCATAAATTGTGTAACATTTATAAGTTGATAGCAAAAAAAATACAAAAAGAAAAAGTTTATTTTATTCTTTTTAGAGCATTTAAATAAAACTTGTTTTTAAAAAAGTTTTTTATTTACTTTTAATTTATTAATTTATAAAATAATGCATTTTATGTAAGTTAATGAAATTTCTAGAATAAAAAGAACTGTGTCTGTTGGCTCCAACATACGACTGGAGTTTATTCCTAAAGTAACTGTCTGTGCGACAAGGAAAAATTGAATTTTCTTACACCAAATTTAAATGGTTTTCACTTACTTTAATTAGAAACATCGAACGTAAAATTTTGACGTTGAATTATCTGTATATTTATGTACCTGTTAATGTAAATAAATTCGATTTTAAGTAACAAATAAATCTGTATGAGCAGTAAATAATCAATAACTATTTCTTTGTTTTCGAGCCATGTTCTTACCTTTAGGTATACTTTGCATAAAATCCACCGCGTATATAACAATGAAATTTTACCGAGTTTTTGTAAACATAACAATCCATAAAATGAATGAAATGAAAATTTAATAAATAAATTTATAAAAATTAAAATTTTTTTTTAAATTTAGTGATTCAAATTTTCTTTAAATTTTATGCAAAAATTATTCTATATCTAAAATTTGTGAATGTTTATTTAAAAAAAAAATCCTTTCACTTTGTTGAAAATTTATGGATATTGTAACAGATAAAATATCAGCACTACAGGTAAAGTAGATTTTGAGAAAAGTGAGCCGGAATTACCAAGAAATTTATTTTGAGAAAATTACAAATAAAGATATTTTCATTTTAGATTTTGTGAAATTACGCTGTACCATAAATGCAACACCCTGGAAGGAAAAACGCAGTAACTTGAGAGTCCCACCTTAAGTAGCAATTGAGTATGCAAATGATTAGAATTTCAGCGGCCAGGCATACATCACGCGCGCCTGTGGCGCTCACCTCAAGCGCTATTTAAGGCATGGAGATTTAGGCGTTTCAAGTTCGGCAATTGTGTTTTCTTGTGGTTTTCAAAACGATCAGTTATGTCTCGTACAAAACAGCGGTCCACTTTTTGATCAAATCCGAGTTCATTAGAGGAAGGATAGTGGCCTACCGAGATTGTGGATTGTCTTTCAGAGTAGGTAGTAGTGCCATGGGACGAAGGCAAACAACTGTAAGGCGGATATGTGACCGTTGGATGAAGGAGGTGCGATGGTCGTGGTCGATCGCATCCACCTCATTGCACCACTTCACGTGAGGACAGGCAAATTGTGAGCTTAGCAGTGACGGATCATCAGTCCCATCACGAACCATAACACAACTTTATTGAGTCTGTAACGCATCATTCGGAGTATCTGCGAGTACCATTCGACGCCATTACACCAGAGTGGTCTGTCCGCAAGACGTCCATTACTTGGAGCTACGCTGACGCAGAACCACAGACGTCTCTGCCGTCAATGGTGCGATGAAAAGAAGATGGGGGCGGCAGAATGGCAAGAAGTTGTCTTTACTGACGGTCCCGCGCATCACATGCGCAGCGCCACGGCCAGATTGGATTCGAGTTTGGAGACACCGTGGAGAGGATGCTCAAACAGCTGCGTCATGCTCGCCACACTGGTCCTGCACCGGGTATTTTGGTATGGGGCGGTATAGGATATCACTCTCGCACTCTTCTGGTACATTGCCGGTACTTTAAGCAGCCAGCGATACATCTCCGAGGTGTTGGGCCAGTTGTCCTTCCTTACCTTCAGGGCGGCACGGCCATATTTCAACCGGGATGCTGGCGCAACCACACGTGTCACGCATTGTCAAGGTTCTTCGTCAATCCCAGATTGAATTGCTTCCCTATTAGAAACCAAACCATCCGGATCTTTCGTCGATAGAAAACATGTGGTCCATGGTTGCCAGAACAGTTGACCCACATTACACCCCCAGCTACCACACCAAATCAACTTTGGCAACGTGGGGGAAGCACAACTGGTCATACTGTATCCCAAAGAACCCATCAAAATCTCTTTTGAGATCAATGCCGAGGCGTATGGCAGCGGTGATCTCCAACAATAGCGGCTACTCCTGGCTACTGATTCTGGCAGGAACCACACTTCACGGAAGTCTATAATTTAATCATTTGATACTTGGTCAACATGTTATCTAAAAAATAAATTTTGTTGTGCTATCTCTTGTCTTTCTTGGGGTTGCATTTACGGTGGCCAGCAGTGTAATATATTTTAATATAATATAAAGCTGTGGCAGAATTAACTCGATTTTTTTTCATTATTTCTCTGTTTTTAAATTCTAAGTTAAAAGTTCTAGATTATATATATATATATATATAACACAAAAATCAAACAAAAAATCGAAACCAAATGGAAGCCTATAACACAGAATACATTTCAAAATATCAATGGCGAATATATAGAAGCCAAAAATTCCAACGTTTTCAGGCAAATTAAAAAGAATTATAAAATAAAAAATTTATAAAATATCAAGTGCAACCTCCTTGGGACCGATAAATTGGGGATTAAAACTAGTTTGATAGCGCCAACCTTCTCCCTATTGCAACTTGGTAAGTCAAATCCAAAAAATATCAATTCTCAAAAATTTAAAAATTAAAAAGTTAAATTTAAAATTAAAGAGTTAAAATTTAAAAAATTAATGATTTAAAATTAAACCATTATTAAACTTTTGAAAAATTAAACTGTTGCTTGTCGCATTCTGAAAAGATATTATATTAAAATATTAAAATTCTAAAACCAATTAATTGAACGCAAAGATTGAACACCAACCTCGAGCACCGAGGTGACTCATACTTTAAAATAGTTAATATAAGTGAAAAAATGTCTAAAATCCGAAAGTTCAAATTACAAAAACCAAGGCGTAATTTCTAAAATGAATAAGCGTAATCATTAAAACTCACCCAAAATGCATTCTATCAATAATTCAATTCCTAGGTACGACGGTGATTTTTTTCTCTCATATTTAATACAACAATTACCACTCCTATATTTTGCTCACAACACCCACTAATACCATGCCAATCCAAACGATTCACAATCCCACACCAGAGCCCAACCATTTGGCACCAGATGCAAATCAGATTGCATGCAAAAAAAAGTTGTTTGATTGGTCATAAGTAGTATTCACACTAAGAGTTTTGCTTGCTGGTATTAGATGCAAATCAGATTGCACATGCAAAAAAGTTTGCTTGATTGGTCATAAATAATTTTTAAAAGTGTAGTCGTGGCAAAAAATATTGGTCTATGTGTATATAATGCATTTCTGTGTGTGGAATGCACATATTCTTCACAGCTGGACCACTAACAAGCTGACTTTGTGGACCTAATGTTGTGTGGTGGATTTGTGCATTTATGGTTCCAAAAATATTTTTTAAGTATTTTTTGATCTATATATTTTCTCAAGAAGTTGGTGGGATAATCATTCTGTATGCAACAAAATATAAATTTCTGGATATTCGCGTTTATCGATGTGTGTGTAGTTAAATTATTATTTCATAGTAAAAATTTAAAATTATATTTCGTATTGATATATGTGGCAACTATTGAGTTTCGGTATCTTTTGTAGCGTGAAGTTAAATGCTTCCCTTTTATCATAGATATTTTTGTATAATTTGTTGTCAATAATGTTTAAATCCTAAATCTAAAATTCAACTTTGCTGGGTTAAAAAATTTGTCTGTATTAATTTTTAGGTATTCCGGATAAAAATTAATGCTAGATTTAAATTCAATTGTCGCGACCTATAACAATTAAATATCTATGTATCTTAATAAGAGGCAAGATGGTTAATTTCAACAAATTTGATTCATAATTAGTTGTAAATACAGGTTTAGCTAGACTATTACTGGCTGGACCACTTTGAGGGCAATCCTTTTATTTGTTTGTAGAGTTTGTTATGAAAACTTAATAAATTCTCCTGTATTACAAAACGAATTAGTGTATTGAACTTTTAAAAGCTTAAATAGCAATCATTCAAACCATATTTCTCATAATATGCATCTGAAAGTACCTGAATTATATCTTCTATTTTGGTGGGGTTAAATAAATCTTCGAAATCAAATCCATGCACTGAAAATACCTCTTGTTGTAACCTTCTTTATAACATCATGGCTGTTTTTATAATACAAGTATCTTTAATTTGTCTATTGTATCTTGTAATATGGTCTTTAAATTCTTCCCGATTTGGATATAAGTATTGAACCCATTTTGTTACTGCGGAATTTGACTGGATTTTTATGAAATTTAGGAGTCAAATATATAGGATATTTAATTTATTGCTAAATATTTAGATGTTTACAAAATGACAATAATCTATTGTTAATTTCTTTCATACTAAATTTACTTACTTCATATGCATTGTTATTTTTTATATGATCATTTATTAATTTACTATAGTAATATTTACACATTATTGCATAATTTCCTGGGACTTTATCAACATAAATATCACAAAGTGTTTTTGTAAATTTTCTATTGGTCTTTTAATTTCTCTATAAGAAACATCATTTTTTGTTCTAAAATTAAAATTAAAATTCATTAAGTTCCTGAGGACATGAAACCCATATTCCTTAAAGTGAATAGGTAAATTATATTTAATTGCAACATTTAGAATAAATTTATTAATATCTTCTGATAGCTGTTTTCTCACATTTAAATTGCTATTTGAAATAGTTAGTCGATAACCAGTGCCTTTGCACATAATTTCTCTTAATTTCTGATCTTGAACTATTTCTAAGTTGCCTGTTGCCTTGGTCGTAGTATTCGTCCACGTATTTCCTGTAATCATTGCATCTACATTCTTTTAGATCTACCAATTCCTGAATATAGGTATAGTTAAAAACTGATCTACTGATTTTTTACTATGCCTGAACGCTCGCTTTATTAATACATTTCTCACCGGGGCATCCCTGTGTTTCTTAAATATTTCAGAAAATCTTATCCCACATTATATTTGTTCATGTATAAAAGTGCAATATTCTATATTATAAGTATCCTTAGAGTCTACCTTTATATTTAATCTAGCCTTAATATATTTACTAGATCCGCGACTAAGTGTGATCCGTGACTATCCACCAATCCAATACTTCCTTTATTAAATTTAAATTATTATTGTACCTTTTTATTAGAGGTTAAACAAGCTACTTTTATTTGTCCAACACTAAAATTATTCTCAAAGTCTTGTAGTAATTTTATCTATTTCTTTTTTAATTGTATCTCTGCACTCTATTTACTTGCTTTTTGCGTTTCTCCTTTCTAACCCTTTTAGTCTTATTATTTCTACCACTATATATGACCCTTATGTTTAACTTTAAAACCACGGATTAAATTTCTGTTATTCCACACATTTAATCCGTAAGGATACATACTGCGCAAGCACCGATATAAACGTTTCATACCATGTAGTCTTTTTTATCTTATTTGGAACAATCTTAACAATATTCAACACAGCACCTTCAAAACCATGATTCATTACAGTGCTGTGTATCTCTATCCCAACCTATATTTTTTTTGTTGATGTATTTTTTCCAATGTCTGATCTATGTTGGTTAATTTTTATGTTCTCTCATAGGTCCTGATTATATATATATATATATATATATATACAACAGTTATGTTAGCTAAATATATTACACGTAGTACATGAGTACATTGTTAGAAGTTTGATTTACTTCACTATTAATATCACTGTGAGTATTAATAACATTCTCTCGTCATTATTAATCACAGTGACAAAAGGCTTGTGGTAACTAAATTATGATACGTGAACGTCGGTAGATACGTGATTTATGAATCGTGAAAGCATCGCATCAATGGCTGTACCATACCAAGTCGTCCCCATTGTTTTACCTGAAACAAAATTCAAATTAAGCTCCGATTTTAAAAATTGTACTAATCTCAATCCTTCATCTTTATCGAAATCAATATCGAAATCGCCATCAGGTATGAGTAGAAATTTTATGATACTGTTCCCCAGTAGCTTAAGATACTTCTGTATATTATAATGTCTCGTGGATATAGTATAATGTCCATTACATTCTGATTGATAGAAATATAAACTGTGACGACAACAAAGGTTTACCGTTAGGAAAAGTGTATCTCGCGGCACATATATCTCCTATTCGTTACTTTGCTATTCAACACGCACCGAACGACCAGTAGATACATAACACTTAAATTTGGGGATTTTTCAGTTGTTATAGTCAACTGGCATCCAAAAGAGCTAAAGGCAGGAAGTGTCGATTAGCTTGAAAACGGGTTTCGACGCTAATTACAGGGCTGCATTTAGCCCAGTGGTTAAGGTATCCGGACCATGGCGGGCATGTCATGAGTTTAGAGCCCAATACCACTAATGACCCGCCGTGTGGGGCGGCGATTAAATCGTAAAGGCTGAAATGTCACTTCCGTTGGTGTGGTGTGGTAGTTGCAGGAGAGGGGTGCCAGCTCGGGTGTCGTTCACGTCATGACCGTAGTTCAAAATTACGTGTTCCGTCGCCAAAAGCCCTCGTGTAGCTGAACAGTGCGACGTTAATATTCACTCAAACTCAAACTCGACGCTAATTACGCTAAAACGTTAGTAAACGTAGTTTGCAAATTTTTTTTTAATTTTTGTTTTTTGTTTTTTTGAGGGTTTTGTTTTTAAAATATACTTTCTGAATTTCCCCACATAGATAACAAATAACGGTAATTTTTTTTAAAAAAAATGTAAGAAAAAATATTGCATAAATGATTTTTTGTAAAAAGGGTATTAGTCTAAAAACACAAAAACTTTTTTTAAATAAGTAATTTTTAAGTAATTTTTGCAATGTTTTAACAAAGCACGGAAAACAACATTTGATAATTGGAAAAAAAGTTCCGTATGATTATTTTAAAAAAATAACGGTTATTAAGTGTTTAGTTAAAATTTGGAGTTTTTTTGAAAAATCACAACAAAAATTTTTTTTTAAATCATTGATTCTAAAAGAACGAAGTATGAACTTTTTTAGTACAGAATTTCGATACATTACAATAAGAAATCCGTACAGAATGATTTAAAACTTTTCATAAAAACGCATCAATATTGACTCATTTTAGAAAAAATCGTAAAAAATGCATAAGTTCGCTATTTTGTAAAAAAATTATACCGTATCGTGGCAAAATAAGTGATCTTTTCGATTCTGTAATTATTTTTTGTCTGATTTCGGTAAGAAAAGAATGATCGCAATTTTAAAAACGAAAAAAGTAGAAACTCTTCCTTCTTTCTTCGGACAGAGATTTAGCGCATTCGCGGCAGCGCGCGTAACACTTTTTTGTTAACGCTTTTCTTTAATTTTACTCCTCATAATATTTTTATACCGGAGGCTTTACATGAAAATCGATTCTCAAGGAGTATAAACTCCAAAAAGAATTTGATAAAATGACAAATTTAAACGCACGATTTCTTTTGCATTTGAAAAGATTAAATAAATCACATAGAAAATTCAGATCGCAATGTTCGACATTATGTTTTCACTCGACTTATAGTAATACGGTAGCCAGGGTGCTCAAACCTTTTTTCCCGCAGGACGGAGGAGATGACTCATGCGAACACAACGTGAAGATTAATGGATAAAAACACAGTAGATGGTACTTAACATTGGACGCTTAATATGGAAAAATTGATCAAAATATTTAAACCCATTTTTGGCTTTTAATTTTTATATTAATCTCTATCAAACACACATAAAAAGTTTTCGGTTTTATGCATTTTTTACTCAGTTATGGGGTAGTTTTGGTTTCCCTTTCATCATGATGACCAAATCTCTGGTTTTCATTCTACTATCATACAAAGAAAACTGCTAAACTGTTTGATTATTTGACTTTTTTTTCTTTTGACAAAGCCTTTCTTATTTTTAATTCAAATATTAACTTATCAAATGCAAAATGGCAGCAAAGAGGAGTTTTGACTGAATTCTAGATTGAAATCGATATTATTTTTTAAATTAAAAATCAGTTTCACACATAAAATTGTCACTACTCCAATTCAATTCCCTGTTTCACTGTTATTTGTATTACTAACCGTTAGATTTAAATAATAGATTTTAAAAAAAATCTTTCAATTCGTACCCGTACGACATCGATAGCAAAATTGGTCGATTTGTTCATGTGATTGATAGAGTTTCCCGAATTTTTATGCATTGTTCTTTTATAGTTTAATTTTTTAGTGCAATAGGCCATGAACGGGCCAATCAGAAAAACCAAGCGAACTGCAGGTCGAGTATCGCTGCTGTAGCCTATGGTTCTTATTGATGAACACACAGATATCAAAATCAAAATATAATAAGAGGCACATGACAAAAAAAAGTCAAGCAACTATTGATTATTCTGGGCGTCACTACAATTCCTTAATTTCAATCCAAAGAAAACCGTATTGAAAAACAAAGTCTGGAACTTACATGCAGGTCCACTGGTTAAAGGTCGGTGCGATTTCATTAAATAGTATCATTTAGGAATAATTTAGACATATACCAGTTACATAATTAAAGTAAATAGGAGGAAGTTGTCACACATTTAAGTTTTTCGATTAGTACATTTGAAAGTGAAATAACAAGACCATGAAAAAATTACAATTAACTTTTCAATATTTAATGGTTTATGCAGAGTTAATTCTGTTTCTTAGTATGAAAATTAGTAGAATTTAATGTTAAAAAAGAAATTCATTTAATTGTGGCATGTTTCCTTTATATGAGATTATGATGCCACCAGTCACAGAGTAAACAAAAAATCAGCTATTATATCTAAGATCTAGCGAACATGGTTTTTGTTTAGAATTGAGTTATGCAAAAAGCTTTTTTTTTTTTGTTTAATGTACAATTCACGTAAATTAACTCATTAAAAACTTCTTTATCCTTTAGTCTGTATTGTTTAATTTTAAATTCACCCGTGCGAAGACAGGTATACCAGCTAGTATTTAAATATAATCTATATTTGCCACATATTCTTTTTTCCCTTTTCTGTTTAACTAATGTTAGCAATATGATTAATAATAAATTATATCATCTGCTTTACCTTATTATTTATATATTATTCACCATTCATAAAAATTGTAACATGTATTTTTCGAGAGATTTTTGGCTATTTATGATCCAATTAATTCATAAAAATATCTTTAAATGGTTTATTTTTCAAGGTAATGGTCTATCCTTGGTTATTTCATGAATACCAAGTTATTACATAGAATGCGTAGCTATTTCATAGAATAATTAGGTAAGTTTGAGATTTTCATCATACTTTAACGGACTTGTCTGGATTATTTCATAAATTACCCTAGTTATTCTGAAATAACTGGAGTATACCTTTATATATAACACACAATTATACCTTTAACATATATGTATATATTATTTTACTGAATCAACCAGAAAAATGTGAATAGAATAAAAATACATGCATGGTTTCAATATTATATAAGTTGCGTTTGCCACCCTGTTTGTCTACTGTATATAATCTAAGACAATGTACTTACCTTATGATCTCCAGTTGTACGTCGGAGCCGATAGACGCAGGTTTTTAAATTTCCATATATAATATTTTTCATACCGGGGCTTGGTATGAAATCGATTCTTAAGGTAAACTCCAAAAGAATTTGATAAAATGGCAAATTTAAACGCGTGATTTCTTTTACATTTGAAAAGATTAAATAAATCTGGTGGTCTGTGTAAAGACAGGTTGCTACGAGCCTCTGTGCGTCGCCTGTATTGTACAAATGCTAATTTTTTGTTTATTATAACGTCTCAACTTTCTGTTAAGAACAGACATTCTATATTAAATATATGAAACTTCAAATTATATTTACTATCAAAATTTTTTAAAAATCTCGTGATCGTGAAAGTTAGATGCAGGCTCAGCTATTTTTGAGATTGAAGAAATATATTAAAATAATAAATCTTTTTCAAGGGATTTATTTCCATAGTTTAAAAATTGTATACTGTAGAGTGCAAATCAGAGAACAACCATCCTATTGGAGATAAACACTAAGTTTAATTATTTAAATATTTTAAATATCAAAACGCGCATTTTTTCCCCACATGACGAGTGAATATTAACGTCGCACTGTTCCAGTAACACTAGCACTTTTTGTAGACGGACCACGCAATTTTGAACCATGGTCAAGTGATGTGTATGGACGACACCTGAGCTGGCACCCCCTCTCCTAACTACCGCAGCACACCCACGGGAGGACGTTTGAGCTCTCGACAGATTTAACGTGCATCGTTTCCCTACACAGCGGGTGGTTATTGGTACTGGGCTCGAAATCGTGACAAAGAGTCAGCCACGATCCGATACCTAGACCACTTGGCTACCGTAGCCACTTTCGCTTTGACGAACTGAAATCACATAGAATTCAGATCCAATGTTCGAGATTGTATTCACTGGGATTTCTATTAATACTGTAATGGGTTTTTTGATGACGGACGCACAGATAGCAAAATCAAATATATTAGAGCTTTATGACAAAAATTAGAAGCAACTATTATTGATTTCTCTGAGCTTCATAACAATTCCTTAATTTCGACAGAGAAAACCGTGATGAAAAAGAAAAAGTCTGGAACTTTCCATGTAGGTCCGCTGATTAAAGAGCGGAGTGATTTCATTTAATAGTATTGCTTAAGGAATAATTTTTAGATGTATATATGCCAGTTACACAATTAAGGTAAATAGGGGAAGTTGCCACATTTAGGATTTTTGATTAGTACTTTGAAAGGGGAGTGAAATAACGAGACCATGAAAAAATACACTTTTAGTTTTCAATTTAATGGGTTATGTATACAAGTTAATTCTCTTCTTAGTATGAAAATAAATAAAATTTAATGTTAGAAATTCATTTATTTCTGGCATGTTTCCTTACATGGGGGAAGATGCCGTCATGGAGTCAGATGCAACAACACCACAGCAAATAAAAAAAATAAGACAAAACATTATCAAATTAAATGAAGTAACTATAATTATAAGAAGAAAAATATTGGGTACTTTCATAATTAGTTGGCTGAAAACGAATTTTTCTTGCAGAGACGGTCTACAGCAGGCTAAAGTGGTAGTCAACTTCAGGCCCACTTTACGTTGCTAATCCTCGTCCTATGGAGATCTGTACATCCTCACAATAATTATTAATATTGCGGTTATATATTTTTAAACAATAATATTATACACAATAACATACAGTGTTATAAAATGAAAAAATTTAGTTCATTTCATTTTATTTCTGAGCTATGTGGCATCTTGTCTCAAGAGTATGGGAGGCAGATGCCACACACGCTTCTTCCTTATTGCTGCAGTGTTACATGGTCGTTTCTACATGCATCGTCTGTGTAACATTTTGCGTAACTCACATTGCCTAATATCTTACTTAAAACAACAAGCGTTTATAAACTTAAAATATGGCCAAACGGAATATTACATAAAAAGTTTAATTTTTACTCCTCATAATATTTTTATACCGGAGGCTTTACATGAAAATCGATTCTCAAGGAGTATAAACTCCAAAAAGAATTTGATAAAAAGGCAAATTTAAACGCAAGATTTCTTTTGCATTTGAAAAGATTAAATAAATCACAGAAAATTCAGATCGCAATGTTCGACATTATGTTTTCACTCGACTTATAGTAATACGGTAGCCCAGGGGTACTCAAACCTTTTTTCCCGCAGGGCAGATATTTCATGCGGGCCACAACGTGAAGATTAATGGATAAAAACACAGTAAGATAGGTAGCAACATTGGACGCTTAATATGTGGAAAATTGATCAAAATATTTAAACCCATTTTTGGCTTTTAATTTTATATTAATCTCTATCAAACACACATAAAAAGTTTTCGGTTTTATGCATTTTTTACTCAGTTATGGGGTAGTTTTGGTTCCCTTTCATCCATGACCAAATCTCTGGTTTTCATTCTACTATCATACAAAGAAAACTGCTAAACTGTTTGATTATTTGACTTTTTCTTTTGACAAAGCCTTCTTATTTTTAATTCAAATATTAACTTATCAAATGCAAAATGGCAGCAAAGAGGAGTTTTGACTGAATTCTAGATTGAAATCGATATTATTTTTTTAGAATTAAAAATCAGTTTCACACATAAAATTGTCACTACTCCAATTCAATTCCCTGTTTCACTGTTATTTGTATTACTAACCGTTAGATTTAAATAATAGATTTTAAAAAAAATCTTTCAATTCGTACCCGTACGACATCGATAGCAAAATTGGTCGATTTAATTTCTTGATTGATAGAGTTTCCCGGGAATTTTTTTATGCATTGTTCTTTTATAGTTTAATTTTTTAGTGCAATAGGCCATGAACGGGCCAATCAGAAAAACCAAGCGAACTGCAGGTCGAGTATCGCTGCTGTAGCCTATGGTTCTTATTGATGAACACACAGATATCAAAATCAAAATATAATAAGAGGCACATGACAAAAGTCAAGCAACTATTGATTATTCTGGGCGTCACAACAATTCCTTAATTTCAACCCAGAGAAAACCGTATTGAAAAACAAAAGTCTGGAACTTTCCATGTAAAGGTCCACTGGTTAAAGGTCGGTGCGATTTCATTAAATAGTATCATTTAAGGAATAATTTAGACATATGCCAGTTATAATTAAAGTAAATAGGAGGAAGTTGTCACACATTTAAGGATTTTTCGATTAGTACATTGAAAATTGAAATAACAAGACCATGAAAAAATTACAATTAACTTTTCAATATTTAATGGTTTATGTATGCAAGTTAATTCTGTTCTTAGTATGAAAATTAGTAAGAAATTTAATGTTAAAGAAATTCATTTAATTGTGGCATGTTTCCCTTTATATGGGGTATGATGCCACCAGTCACGGAGTAAGAAGCAAAAAAATCAGCTATTATATCTAAAGACTTAAAATCTAGCGAACATGGTTTTTTTTTGTTAAATTGAGTTATGCAAAAAGCTTTTTTTTTTTGTTTAATGTACAATTCACGTAAAATTAACTCATTAAAAACTTCTTTATCCTTTAGTCTGTATTGTTTAATTTTAAATTCACCCGTGCGAAGAACGGGTATACCAGCTAGTATTTAAATATAATCTATATTTGCCACATATTCTTTTTTCCCTTTTCTGTTTAACTAATGTTAGCAATATGATTAATAATAAATTATATCATCTGCTTTACCTTATTATTTATATATTATTCATTCGCAAAAGAGGTAACATGTATTTTTCGAGAGATTTTAGCTATTTATGATCAATTAATTCATAAAATATCTTTAAAATGGTTTATTTTTCAAGGTAATGGTCTATCCTTAGTTATTTCATAGAATACCAAGTTATTACATAGAATACGTAGCTATTTCATAGAATAATTAGGTAAAGTTTGAATTTTTTCATCTATTACATACTTTAACGGACTTGTCTAGTTATTTCATAAAGTACCTAGTTATTCTATGAAATAACTGAATTATACACTTTATATATAACACACAATTATACACTTTAACATATATGTATATATTATTTTACTGAATCAACCAGAAAAATGTGAATAGAATAAAGAAAATACATGCATGGTTTCAATATTATATAAGTTGCGTTTATATACCCTGTTTGTCTACTGTATATAATCTAAGACAATGTACTTACCTTATGATCTCCAGTTGTACGTCGGAGCCGATAGACGCAGGTTTTTTTTAAATTTCACTCCTCATAATATTTTCATACCGGGAGCTTGGTATGAAAATCGATTCTTAAGGAGTAAACTCCAAAAAGAATTTGATAAAATGGCAAATTTAAACGCGTGATTTCTTTTACATTTGAAAAGATTAAATAAATCTGGTCTGTGTAAAGACAGGTTGCTGAGCCTCTGTGCGTCGCCTGTGTGTACAAATGCTAATTTTTTTGTTTGTATAACGTCTCAACTTTCTGTTAAGAACAGACATTCTATATTAAATATATGAAACTTCAAGTATATTTACTATCAAAATTTTTAAAATCTCGTGATCGTGAGATTAGATGCAGGCTCAGCTATTTTTTGAATTGAAAGAAATATATTAAAATAATAATCTTTTTCAAGGGATTTATTTCCATAGTTAAAAAAATTATGCTGTAAGAGTGCAAATCAGAGAACAACCATCCTATTGGAGATAAAACACTAAGTTTAATTATTTAAATATTTTAAATATCAAAACGCGCATTTTTTCCCCACATGACGAGTGAATATTAACGTCGCACTGTTCAGTAACACTAGCACTTTTGTAGACGGACCACGCAATTTTGAACCATGGTCAAGTGATGTGGACGACACCTGAGCTGGCACCCCCTCTCCTAACTACCGCAGCACACCCACGGGAGGACGTTTGAGCTCTCGACAGATTTAACGTGCATCGTTTCCCTACACAGCGGGTGGTTATTGGTACTGGGCTCGAAATCGTGACAAAGTCAGCCACGATCCGATACCTAGACCACTTGGCTACCGTAGCCACTTTTTCCTTGACGAACTGAAATCACATAGAAAATTCAGATCCCAATGTTCGAGATTGTATTCACTCGATTTCTATTAATACTGTAGCGTAAGGTTTTTTATTGACGGACGCACAGATAGCAAAATCAAAATATAATTAAGAGGCACATGACAAAAGTCAAGCAACTATTGATTTCTCTGGGCTTCATAACAATTCCTTAATTTCGACCCAGAGAAAACCGTATTGAAAAAGAAAAGTCTGGAACTTTCCATGTAGGTCCGCTGATTAAAGAGCGGAGTGATTTCATTTAATAGTATTGCTTAAGGAATAATTTTTAGATGTATATATGCCAGTTACACAATTAAGGTAAATAGGGGGAAGTTGCCACATTTAAGGATTTTTCGATTAGTACTTTGAAGAGTGAAATAACGAGACCATGAAAAAAATACACTTTAGTTTTCAATATTTAATGGGTTATGTATACAAGTTAATTCTCTTCTTAGTATGAAAATAAATAAGAAATTTAATGTTAAAGAAATTCATTTATTTCTGGCATGTTTCCCATACATGGGGGAAGATGCCGTCATGGAATAAGATGCAACAGCACCACAGCAAATAAAAAAAAAATAAGACAAACATTATCAAATTAAATGTGAAGTAACTATAATTATAGAAGAAAAATATTGAATTCTTTCATAATTAGTTGGCTAAAAACGAATTTTCTTGCAGAACGGTCTACAGCAGGCTAAAGTAGTAGTCAACTTCAGGCCCGCACGTTGCTAATCCTCGTCCTATGGAGATCCCCTGTGCCATCCTCACAGCCTAATTATTAATATTGCAGTTATATATTTTAAACAATAATATTATACAATAACATACAGTGTTATAAAATGAAAAAAAATTTAAGTTCATTTCATTTATTTCTGAACTATGTGGCATCTTGTCTCAAGTATAGGAGGCAGATGCCACACACGCTTATTTCCTTATTGCTGCAGTGTTATGGTCGTTTCTACATGCATCGTCTGTGTAACATTTTGCGTAACTCACATTGCTAATATCTTACTTAAAACAACAAGCACGTTTATAAACTTAAAATATGTGAAACGGAATATTATAAAAGTAGTACTCACCTACTTAAATGCTCACAGAATAAAAATAAATT
>BMAV01022360.1:0-26771 GCA_019973955.1 Trichonephila inaurata madagascariensis
AGATTAAGGTAAACATACTGAATGAAAATAAATAGCTGAAAAAAAAAATGTATTTGATGAATTTTAGTTGAATAACATTCTTTTAAACTTTAGAAGTAAATTAAAATATTTTTTTGTCATTTCTACTCAATATAAATAAACAATTAATAAAACTTATAAAATCAAATTTTAAAAAGTTTACTCTTTAAAAGTACTAAAAAGATTAAATTTCAAAACATCACTACTAGATTTAATATTTGAAATTAATAGTATTAATTAACTGGAAAAAAAATTGATCAAAAATAAATATTATATTAATTGCTTTAATTATTTTCTTAACAATAATTTCTTAACAATTCTTTAGAAGTAAATTAAAATATTTTTTTGTCATTTCTACTCAATATAAATAAACAATTAATAAAACTTATAAAATCAAATTTTAAAAAGTTTACTCTTTAAAAGTACTAAAAAGATTAAATTTCAAAACATCACTACTAGATTTAATATTTGAAATTAATAGTATTAATTAACTGGAAAAAAATTGATCAAAAATAAATATTATATTAATTGCTTTAATTATTTTCTTAACAATAATTTAAATTATAATTACTTTGTTTTGTTTGTTCGTTTGAAATGGGCTGCATTTTGGCAGCTAAGCCATTTGCAGACACGGCAAGTCCACAAGAGTGTGGAAACCATTTCATGGAATTACTTTGTAGGATTTTGCATTATTCGAATTTAAATGTGTATTAAATATACAGTCGAACCTGTTTTTGTGCGGTCTTTTATGTTATTTCCTTTTTGTGCGATTTTATTTTCGTGCGATATTTTTTTTGTAAGGTGTATGAATTTCAATGGCATTGGCGCCACTGTAATGTTTTCTATCTATTTACTAGTGGCGTAACGGAGAATGTTAGGAGCCCTTCCCCAGAAAGTCAGGTTTCGCCTTTAATATTTTATAAATTGGGTAAGTACGTATTTAGCAATAGTCAAGCCTTGCGCCCCTAGAGTCCTGCCCACCCCGGGATGCGGGGGTGGTGTACGTTACGCCACTAAAATGTAGACACATCAAGACGCTCTGTTCATTTGTTATAAACAATCTCCCGACAATGCGCATTCAGTTGCTTTCTCTCAACGCTCCAGCAGCTCGCGCTTGATTGAACACGAAACTTTCAATGACAAAGACATTATCAATAATTTAATAAATTATGAAGAGGGACAAGAATCCAGATTCCTCTTCAGAACTGATAAAAATATGCAGGGATCCAGCTTTCCAATAAATTGGAAAAGAATTTTATTGAAAT
Source organism: Trichonephila inaurata madagascariensis (assembly GCA_019973955.1). Lineage (NCBI taxonomy): Eukaryota > Metazoa > Arthropoda > Arachnida > Araneae > Nephilidae > Trichonephila > Trichonephila inaurata. Next base: position 1,284 of record BMAV01022360.1, read on the forward strand.
ATATACCTCTATGGAGAAATTGTATAAAATTCTAAAAAGGACTTCAATCACACGTATATATCTGGTTATCGTGACATTTACAAGCAACTGTGTGTGTGTGTGTGTGTGTGTGTGTGTGTGTGTGTGTGTGTGTGTGTGTGTGTGTGTGTGTGTGTGTGTGTGTGTGTGTGTGTGTGTGTGTGTGTGTGTGTGTGTGTGTGTGTGTGTGTGTGTGTGTGTGTGTGTGTGTGTGTGTGTGTGTGTGTGTGTGTGTTTGTGTGTGTGTGTGTGTGTGTGTGTGTGTGTGTGTGTGTGTGTGACCACCCGTTCTTCGTCACAAAAACTAATCTCTTACTTTATGATGACAAAAAATAAATCAATTGAAATTGCATCTTCAAGTGACGAAAGCCATTTTGAACTTTTTCCTTACAGGACATTGGTTTACGAGGAGTAGCGATGAATTATGTATGTGCATTTTAAAGACTTATCCGTATATACAATGAGAAACTATATTTTTAAAATGTTTCCATGTGTAATATTTAATTATTTAGTTTGTTATGTAAGTACTCTTACATAAATTTCGTAAATAATTGGCATATTATATAAATGTGACTTTTTTTATGCTGTTCTTATCCACCGCATAAAAAAAAATTTTCTAGTATTTCCACGAATTAGTTTCTTATATGTAAGAATTTATGAAAATTTGGAATATATTTATGTTATTTTTTTTATGCGGTGCCTATTTACCACACAAAAACAGGTTCAGCTGTATTTATAGAACCAGTTCTTTTTTTTACTTTCGATACTTTGACTCTAAAACTTACATTTTGATGCTCTATAGTAAAATGTGGTACTTTTTCGTTAGCCGCGCCCAAATGTCGCCAATTGTGAACCAAATGCGAGCCGAGTTCAAGCAAAACAGTTTTACCCCAAAAAAAAGGCTTATAATTGTTTTTTCAAGAATACGACGATTTCCTTGAGAATTTGCTCAAATGGATAGTTTGCTCCTCGTCTCAACATAAATTCAGGGGAAAATTTGTATCTTTTTTTTAAAACAAAAATTAATATGAAAGAAATAAAGACAAACGTGCTTTGTTTTGAATTAATTCAGAGAATGGAGCACATGGCCCCTGAACGAATATTCCTCCCTTATGTTTGCAAGAAATTTAGCGGAATTCTACATTATTTGACAATTTTTCGTTTGCGTCCGGTTTACGGAAAAGTACCTAAAATGAATATATGTCTATAATAAAATTTTGACGGGTGTTCTCGATATTTTTTTCCAATACGGCTGCATTTTAGCAACTGAGCCTTGATAGATACAGCAAGTCCCCAAATGTGTGAACCATTTCATGGTGGCACCATACAGTGGAGGCCTTTTTACCAAATTTTAACGCTTGAATTAGTTTTAAATTAAAGTTTTCGTTAGATGTTATATATAAAAGTTGGGGAATAAATACATTGTAATAATTATATAGAGAGTGATTGAGAGCAAGCCTTTATACGAGGGCTATTCAGAAAATAAGGAACGTTTTGAAATTAAAAAGAAACTAAGTACAAGAAAAAAAATTTATTATATACACCAAAAAGAGCGACTAAAATTTTAATTTTCAACAGAGTCACCAAACAAATTGAGGCACTTATCTAGCGGTGGACAAGCTTTGAAATTCCTTTGTCATAGAATTCTGCCTCCTGCTATCTCTGCCACTCAGTGACGCACACCCGCAGCTCCTTGTTGTCGTCAAAGCGCTGTGTGGCTAGCCAGTTCTTCATTCTCGGAAACAAGTGAAAATCACTAGGTGCAAGATCGGGACTATTGGACGGATAAAGGAAAACCACCCATTTGAATGAATTAAGGAGTTCTTGAGTGCAGTTTGCCGTGTGAGGGTCGGACATTGTCGTGCAAAAACAAAAATTTGGACGTCAACTTTCCTCTTCGCTTGTTTTGAACTGCTTTCCTAAGGTTGCGCAAAGTTTGACAGTACCGCTCAGAGTTTATTGTGGCACCACTTTCGAGAAAATCAATCAGAAGAATGCCTTGCCTTTCCAAAAAACACAGTCATCATAATCTTCTTTGCTGACAAGGTTTGCAAACATTCTCTTGGTCTTTTGGGGAAACGTGTGACTCCACTGCATGGACTATAATTTTGTCTCGCAATTCACGTATCTCACCCACGTCTCGTCACCAGTTACGATTCTCTCCAGTAATGAATCACCATGCCTGTCATAGGCCTTCAGAAATGTCAAAGCTGCCCCCATTCGCTGACCTTTATGGTGGTCTGTATAAGCAATTTCGGCACCCATCTTGCACAAAATTTGCGGTAACCTAGCTTTTGTGTGACAATTTCAAACAACAAAGTCAGTGAAACTTGCATAACACTAAGCGAAAGCTCCGTTATTGTTAAACGGCGGTTTTCTCGAATCTTGCATCCACTTTAATGACCAGTTCATCAGTCACAATGCTAGGGCGGCCGCTCTTATCTTCATCGTGAACGTTAGTTCGGCCATTTTAGAACTGAATGCACCATTTTCGGATTGAATTTTCATTCATTATGTTGTTTCCGTACACTTTACACACTTGCCGATAAATTTACATAGGTTTTAGGTTTTTTGCCAACAAAAACCGTATCACACATAGACCGCATCTCACAACTGGCGGGATTTTCAATTGCAGCGCACATTTTAAGGGCAGTCGGAAAGGTAAAATCTGATTTTTTTGACAATTTGAGATTTTTACATTTTCAAATTGTACAGATTTTAACCTTCAAAAAATACCTTACTTTAACCTCTAGGGCAATTAGAAGCCATAAAACCTTTTTTAAATAATCGTTGAAACTGGGCCACCCCCATTTTGACAAGCAAAAAAGTAAACAAAGTTTTTTTTTTTGCTTAAAATTGAGCGTCTGGTATATATCAAAACATTTATCTTTTATTGTAAATTGAACCTTTTATTTTTATTTCCTAGCCCATTGAAGCCTCACTGTATTTTTAACGGTCAAATCAATGTTTGTTTACACTTTCAAAACTGCGTTGTTATTTTTGAATTCGCCAGTATTCATTAACAACATTAAGCTTAAACTTTCATAAAATTTGCTTTAAAATATCGAGTTTACCATCCTAGAGCATCAACCCAAAGTATTTAAGAAACGAAGAGGAGTTTTTAATAAAGGGAAGATGCAAAAAAGTAATGATGGTTGTGTAGAAGACATTTCTACTGTTCCAAGAACTGTGCTGAGGAAAAGAATTTTGCTGATGGTGCAAAGCCTTCTACTAATGAAACTGAACCATCTGCCAGTAAAGAAAAAAAATTCTAAATATGGATATTTCATATTCGGATGAAGCTTTTTCTGGTTTCAGAAATTTGTTGTGGACATTAACCTTTTAGCTTGTGTGTTTTTTGGAAAGCTGTGAAATGTTTAAATTGAAAAAACAGGACTCAGATTGCACCTCAATGAAAGTAACTGTGGTGAAGCTGTGAATTTCACTTAAAATGTCCTTCTTGCAAATATAATTACACTTTTTAAATTCAAAGAAATGTGATAGTTCCGAGAACTATGAACTCAATACCCCGGGTTGTGTATGCTATCGATGCATAGGTAAAGGCACTGAGTCTGCTAGGATGTTTTGCGGTATCATGAATCTTCCCCCACCACCCACAAAATTCTCGAAGTACAACAAAATTTTACTGCAGGCAACAAGAGAAACCTGTGAAGACAGTATGGCAGAAGCTGTTCGTGAAGCAGTTGATGAAAATGATGGGTAAAAAAGGGCATTGCTGTTGCTGTTGATGGTAGCTGGCAGAAGCGAGGTTTTCTTCGAAGAATGGCGTGGTGACAGTCACGAGTGTTGATACCAGGGAAAGTTATTGACGTTGAAGTTTTTTAAAACATTGTATTTGTCCGAACAAACCGAACCTTCAAAATTGTAAGAGAAATTTTGAAGGCTATAGCTAAGATGGAGTAGCTGGGCTCTATCCATTTTCAGCGTTCCCAGTCTCTCTATAATGTTCGCTATACAAAATATTTGGGGAGATGGGGACTCTAAAAGGGTTTACTTCTATTGTCGAGAACAATGTATATGGTGACCATTGCTCTGTCGGAAATTAGAATGCATAGGTCATGTTATGAAAAGAATGGGGGCACGTCTTCGACGCTTGAAGACTAAGATGAGGGGGCCAAAAAATTTCTGACGGAAAACCTTTTTTGCGGAAAAATAGATTGACAGAGGCAGAAATTGACCGTCTGCAAGCATATTATGGTCTAGCCATCCGCAGAAATTTGTCTAGCGCGAAGGGCATGCAACAAGCCATATGGGCAATATTTTACACAAGCTATCGACCGATGAAAAACCTCAGCATGGATTTTGTCCCTCTGATACAGATACATGGTCAAATTTAAAAAAGGGAGAATTGCTTGGGGAGCTTTATCATCACAAAATAGTTTACCTGTTGATGTTGTGGAGGCCATGCGACCTGTTTTAGGGATTTAGCTAATCCAGAATTGCTAAAAAGTGTTTACATGGAGGTACGCAAAAAACCCAACGAAAGTGTAAATAATGTAATATGGTCTCGTGTACCAGAAGAAAACATTTTGTACAAATAGAAGTTCTATCATTGGTAAAATGATGCAGTTTCCTCATTTAACATGGGAAATGTATCAAAACTACAAATATTGAGGAAACTATGCATTGAGCCTGGTGATTACACGATACAGGCAATGGAGCGCCTCGACAAACTGAGGCTGTTACGAGCAAAATACTCTTGTTTACAGAAAACAAAGGAAGTTAGGAAAGAAAAAAGACTTAAAAGAGGGAAGAAGATGATGAGATACTAAAAAATGCTGATAATTTAGATTATGGAGCAGGAATGTTTTAATAAAAAGGTAATTATACATTAAAATCAATTTTTCTCAAAATGTCAATTTTTAATGTTCGATGTTCCTTTTCTTAGAAACTATTGTTCAAAGATATGTAAATTTTTATGATATATTTATAATGATGGCTAATATATACTGAAATGAGCTTTTGTAAAAACTCAAAAATTTTTTTTTTACAAATTTTTATGTAAAAAACGGGTTAACTTAAACTATGTTTGATAAAAATTTTATAAATTATAAAAAAATTCAAAAAGGCTAAAAGCTCATTTTGAGTATAAGGAGAAATGTGTATTTTAATTGTATGAAAAATTTCAAGCATGTACATATAACAGATTTTGAGAAAATGTACCTCGAAAACAGCCAATTTAACATTGTCGGTATAGAGGTTTCCGACTACCCTTAAATTCGAATATCGAAAAAACGGGCAGCGTTAAAATGTTCCCGTTGTGATGGCTGGACGCCACCTGAGATGCCAAACGCTCAGACACCAAAATATACGTGATCAGAGCTCGCCTAGAGACGTAAGACAAAAACGTTCCTTACTTTCTGAATAGCCCTCGTATATTAACATCGCCCCATAAGGCAACACGAGGGCTTACACTTACTCCAGAGAATCGAGCTCACCCAAAGGGTTTAAGCTGCATCCGACCCTCCGAGAATTATTTTATTTGCAAATTAAACGAAAAACATGTACAAAAAGGTCTCGAATGAGGGACCCTCCTCCAAAATTCTTGAGAACAGGGGGAATAATACAGCAAAAGCACTTTACAGTTATAATGCAAATGAAAATAAAACGCACACACACAGGAGCTATCTTCTAATGACAAGGAAAGGCCCTAAAACAAGCATAGGACACGAGGGAAACCACTCCCAAAAGGGATAGCGAAAATAGGGAGGGAAAGATAGTTAGGAAAGGAGATAGAAGGTCCAAACCTTTTCTTCTTTTCCTAATATATTGATGGGAAGATTCACGCGGCAACAGTCTAACTTTCTTACAAATTCAAAAAAAAAATAGTAATAATTAAATTATCCAAAACAAATGCACCAAACAAACCAAAAGAAAAGAGTAAAAAAAAAGACCGGAAATAAAAATAAAAAAAAAATGGGGGATCATATTTTCAGTTGGCTCCAACACTTTCTGTTGATATTTCCCCCCCTTAATTGGTTCTTCAGTTAAAAAAAACACTGGAAAAGATGATTATTTTTTCGAAAACCCCTCCCTTCATTTATATTTTAAAGAAACACAAAGGAAGAATGTAGCTGGGTAAAATAAACAAATAAATAAAGAGAAAGAAGGGGGAAGAGAAATTATTGAATTTTATTGAACATATCATTTTTGCTAAAGGGAAAAAGAAATACAAGAAATTGGCCTTAAAGTATACTCAAAATGATGACTAATAGTTAAACGAGAGGAAAAATCAAGTCAACCTGTCACCTATCGATTTGGAAATATCAAAGCAAGAAATTAATATATTGTGAATAGCACGATTATTAATAATAAAGTTAACCCAAGGATAAGCGTTCGGGATGGGGTTAAGATGGAGATCAGAAGTGAAGGGGCAGTGGAATACGTAATGATTGGCGTCTCCGTGTGACCCACAGAGGCAATTTGGAGAAGAAAAGAAATTGAAACTGTGTTAGTAAGAGGGAAAAGGCCCATGATTAGTTAGAAATTTTGACCAAATATTTAGAGATGGGAAGAATGTTTACGTTAGAATTATTAAAAAAGCACTTGACCCTTAATTCTGTATTGCAAACATTCCAAAAGGAGGTCCAAGACTCCAGGATACCGTATTTTCCTGTATATAATCCGCATATTATGTGTTAAAAAAGTTTCAAATTTTGTTGTTCGTATTATACGCCACCGCGGATTATCTGAGAAAAAACATTCTAGATCAGAAAAGCTAACAATAAAGTTTTGAAAGAAACGCCGTTTATGTTTTATAAAATAAATAATAGATGGCGATTTCATGACTCGACTGACGTAATTCAACCATGACTAGTTTTTGTCCAATTACATTCAAGAACGAATTTGGCTCCTCAGAAGATAAAAACAGTTACTAGTCGCTGTCGCCATTTCCAATTTTCTCTTGAATAGAGCTATTACGTCCTTTGAAAGTTTTCATCATGTTGAAGCGAAAGCGTGTAAATTACACTACAAACTTCAAGTTAAAAGCTATAGAGAAGGCTACCGAAGTCGGGAAGCTGCAAGGTTTTTCAACGTTGACGAATCGAATATTCGTTTGCGGAGAAAAAACAAGACCCAACTTCGAAAATTGTGATCGACGTTAAAGAGCCAAACATCGTAGGAAACCCCACTGGCCAGAATTAGAGGAAGAAATAAATAAATGGATTTTAAAAGAAAGAGACAATGGGAAAGCAGTATCGATCTTAATTTTTTTCCTGTTAACATGCTAAATTAAAAAAAAAGAAAGATTTTTTCCGCGTGCAAAATGTTTTGTTTAACAACTCAAAACATAGATGGCAGTAGCAAAGAATATTTTTGTTTTATTGAGATTATCGTAAAAAAATATTATCATACATGTTTAAAAAGACGTTTCATAATAAATTTTGTTTTCTGTACAATTTCTAACTTCTATTTTTAATTATATTGTGTATTTTTCATCTTATGTGACACTCATTATCGGCAGTTTATATTTTGGATTATTCACCGTAAAAACTGCCGCGGATTATACGGCGCTGCGGATTATACAACGTTTTGTTTTTTTTTTACTCGGAAAAAAGGCTTTCCGGATAATACGCCGCTGCGGATTATATACAGGAAAATACGGTAAATTTATTTAAGAAAAATAAGAGAAAGGACCGAGGAGAGGGAACTGGTGGTCGCTGGACAAAGGAAAAAAGAAAAAAACTGGGAAACTGAAACGCGAAGCGTTCATCTGTCCCATACTGAAAGTATTTTGGCTTTGATGTTGAGAGGCCTTTATTGAATTGGTGCTTCCTGATTGGTGGACATGGAAGGAGAAAGTGGGAGTGGCTACGATGGCTGGTTTCGGCGGTACTCAAAATAACGTCCAAGGGTCGTGCTAAGCAGACGAGAGACTCGTCTGCTATTGGTCGTCAGGGATCAGTGAGCAAGCACTCTATTCGCTGTCCTGGTGTCAAGGAGATTTAAAGTTTTAAATTTTATTCAAAAGTTGATTTCCTGTGTGAGTCGTAGAAAAATAAATTTTAAGAGAAATGAATAGGGAACTGAAAACACTTCGTGAACATATATAGCCTTTTTTGCATAAAAATCGGCCTAATCATTATAAAGGTTATTGATATGAGCTTTAACCCAGTAAAGATTGTAGTAGCTCCTGAACTGAAACAATTTAAATTTAATGGAATTAAGATAACTGGATTTATTTGTGTAAGAGTATTAAGAAAGAGAATGAGGAGAAACTGGCAGTATAAATGTGAAATAATGGGTGATAGAACTCTTAATTTTAAATCTTGGTGAAGTGACGAAGACAGGACACCTAAACACGCATTCCCCTCTCAGAACTTCCACGCCAACGGGAAAATATCGAGAGTAGACAGATTGCGAACGTGAATCACACACACAGTGCCTCTACACGGCGGATCTTCAGGTGCACTAGGACTCGAACTTATGATACATTGACCTCTAGCCCGTTACTATATATACATGTATATAGAGAGAGAAAGAAATTGCATTTTGTATTTTAAAAATATTTAACTAAAGAATTTGTGTTACAGAAGCTATATTTAAAATAGTATTTATAAATAACTCTCTCCCAGTACAGGTAGTGCCAGAAGTAACCTAGTGGTAAAGGTATCAAATCCTGGCTGGCTTGTCAAAATTTCAAGACCAGTACCACTAAAGACAAACCATGTAGGGAAGCGATGCACGTTAAATTTGACGACATCTTAAACGTCCTGCCGTTGATGTGGTGTGGTAGTTAGAAGAGGAGGGTGCCAGCTCAGGTGTTCGTCTTCGTCACTTGACCATCGTTCAAAATTACGAGGTCTGTTGCTAAAAGCACTCGAGTAGCTGATCAGCGAGACTTTGATATTCCCTCTTTCACTTACTCAATTCAAGTATTTTAAATCGATTCGTAGATTCTTATACATAAAACGAAAAAAAAATTATTATTGTTTTCAATTAAATTTCATTTAAATATTTCTCAGGGATGCTTACGTTTTAAAATTGTGTTGTTTGATTACGCAAATCCTCTGAATATTCAGTCTATGCATGTCAAATCAAACGAGACTGAAAATCCTCCCGTTAGTGTGAAAGATAAGAGAAGGGACGCCAACCCAGGTGTCACTCAAAAATCCAATGCTTAAAAGGGTTAAATGTTAGGACACGGATTATCATAGAAGTTTACAGAAAACAAAATCTGTAGAGTTAAAATTTTCTTTGGAAAAATAAATTCTTTTTAGAATTATCATTCAAAGTGAATCGATACCAAAACCGAATGAACTGGAAGAAGCAACAATTCATCTTTTCCTGGCCAAGTCTCAGATTTACAATGTTATCAGTGTACTGAACTGAACTGATCTTTTCCTATCGACGTGGGCCAAAAGCATTTGTATTGAAATCGGTATGCGTGAATCTGATTAAGCTTGTTCGCTTGACCAAGTTAAACTTTTTCCCATTTATACTTATTTCAAAATACACTTATCCATATCTGCAAGCGATAGAAGAAGAAATTTCCTTTCCTGATAAAATTTGTTGCTAACTCATCGTTCCGAAAGGTTGTATGGATGCAGTGAATTAACGCCGGTTACGAAAAGAAAGTGGATTTTCTTTCGGATCTTAATTTTAGTTGAGCAAAAGGTTACAAACGTCAATCCTATGAGCCAATTTAATTTACTGAGGGACTTTACTCTGGATTTAGTTCATTTATTTGACGAAACTTCGTCTTCAGAAGTTGACGTTGATTTGAAATGCGGACCATACACCATTCCTGCTCACAAGGGTATTTTGGCCTCTCGCTCACCGGTCTTTTCGGCAATGTTCAAAAACGAGATGAGAGAGAGTCGGGAAACAACTGTTTATATCACTGACATAAGCATCTCGACTCTCCGGACCATGCTGGCTTACATCTACACCGGTAGAACTAACGACCTCACCATGTCCAATGCTCAAGATCTTCTGTACGCTGCTCACAAATACCAGCTGGTGAGACTCAAAAATATATGTTCTGAATTCCTCAAAAACAATATGAATGATCAAAACGTACTAAGGCTTTTAGAATTTGGAAACTGTTTTGACCGAGATTTGAAAGACTTCGCGATGAGCTTTATTTATAATAAGGTGGAAGAATTTTCAATTTTAGAGAAAACTCAAGAATGGCAACGATTTCGGAAGGAACAAACAGAATTGGCAATGGAGGTAGTTTCACTCATTAGAGATAAAAATTTAAACATTTGATACATTTTAAATTTCAGCCTGAACCTATACGAGGCGCGTTTGGTACGGTTATCGCTAAAAAGGGGGAAAGTAAAAGTTAACTTGGACGATGGAGGGCTGAGCTTCCTTCGCTGAAAGATGGATAGAAAAAATTCGAATAACTTAAGATTTCCTTCCCAATCCAAGAATAAATAACGCGTTCATGGTTTTTGTATAGTTTCACAGTGCGTGTTCATATATTATCAAATAAAATACGACTCCAAGTGAGGCCCTTCATTCAAATACATTCAATTCACCGTATCAATTGTTGGCATTTCTATTCATGTATTCAAAGATTAAAAATATTATTGATGTTACGAGATTGAAGAGCTGATATATTGGAATATAATGTACAAAAATAGTAAAAGATTCACTTACAATTAAAAAAGTATTGTAAATTTTGTTCTATAATTCTCTATTGGAAAAATATTTAGTAACAACAAGATAAAAACAAAGGATCTAATTTTTAAAAAGAAAAAAAATCTTTGTAAATATCAATATGAAGATAAGTTTTAAATTTCTTTCTTTTTTATATTTTAGGTATCGTAAGTATTCATTTATTATAATAAATTTATTCAGTCTTAGTAATATTCATTAGATATGATTGTAAGCATTTTATCTTTTTCTGCAATTATTGTTATAATTAACGTATTTGAATGTATTACAAAATTTTTATTGGCTCTAAAATAAGTTAATAAATGTATGCTTAAACGAAATCATTGTATTCAAATTTTGTACTTGAGTCCTGTATTGCTTTTAATATTGTTTTTTACACTTTCAGTAATTTTTAATATTTCCTAAGTTCTAAGGGTAAAAAATTATTCTTAGTTTCTTGTATATTTTTATACCTATAATATAAACTGACAACTTGTACATGTTATTTTAACCCTACTAAGAAACTAGAACCTAATTAACCCTCCAAGCGGTCTGCACGTAAAATTCCGCCATTCCAGAGATGCTTTTTCTGCCTTCAAGCAAGATTCCCAAAATCGGCCGAGCCGCATTCTGAAGAATACGGCTCAACCACTTTTGAAAACTTCACCTGAAAGCAAAAAAATATGTGCGGTGCATTTTTTGAAGCATCTCCAGAATGGCAAGACTTGAAGTATAGACCGCTTACGGTGGTAATCTCAATCGCGAGTTAACCTCGGGTTATCCCCGAACCAGAGGTAACTGGCAGATTGTGTGTGTGTGTGGCGAAACATTCTCAATAGCGGATCGCGCCAAATGCACGGCTTACGCCCGTATTCACCGCTAACTTGACTGCCGGTTAGAGGAAAGAAACCTGGGTTTCGTCGAAAACGCTATTCACCATCGCAAGTTAATAACTTAACTCCGGATCAGGTAAAAAATTTCTAACCCAGTTCAGAGCCGAGTTAGTTTTAACAGCGCATGCGTAGTAAGCGATTTTTGGAGTGTTTACAGTTTCGCGAGTTCGGATTTCTTTAAACTCTTATCATCCAAAGGTAACCCGCCGATTTCGGAGGGCAACTCGCGGATTTCAATCACGCGAATCTGTTTGTAAGCAAAGATGGACGTAACAAAGAATAACACGTGATTATCAGTGTCCAATCATAACGACTGTAACATCTTGCCCACGCATAACTCACGGATTCGGTAATCGTCATTTCGAGAATAAGAAAGGAGAATTATCGGCGAGCAAGGGTTTCCAATCCGTGAATTTTCTTTTCAATACCTCGTGATTGAGAATACCACCGTTTGAGGGTTAAGAAACATCTTATGTTATGCCTACTGGATGTATTTATACCGTGGTCATTCTCCTTACCTCCCCACCTCGTGATGGGATAACTTAGTTCGATTAATTTTAAAATATCAATATGCCTCAAAGCATTGAAATGACAGTCATAACTATTACCGTTGCTGCAGAAACATTTAAATAGCCAAAAATGCTTAATGCAGGCTTTTTTTAAAAAACAAATGTTAGTTTAAATTTAAAGGAAAGAATTTTTTTCCTTCATAAAAATATATTATTTTTAGATGATTGAGATTGATAGTTCCTCTACGATAATTTTCAGCAGAGATTTCATTTCTCTTATACTTTGACTTAAACTTAACCATATTTTAAAAAAGAATTGATCTTTTGTTCTATTACTGCACTAAAAAATCTTGAATGAGGGTTTGAATAAATGTATAATTTTTTTATCCAGTTGTTCAAAGTAATCTCCACATTTTCTATAGAATTTAAAATCTGAGTTCCAGGATTGATACTCTACTTAAAATGTCTATTAATAAAAAAGAAACGCTATGCTGCCTGCATATAATTTAAAAATTATTTTAATTTATTGAAAAAATTGAGTAATTTAAATGATTTTAAGTATTTTATTTATGACATCTTTCCTCTGTGATGGTTGACAAAGGTAGTAAGAGAAGAACATATATTATAAGAAATTAAATATAACGCTTTTAAAACATAAAGTACTTATTTTTATTCATTGTTAAATAACTCAATACCAAACCACATCTGTAGAAACACAGAAGAATCCTTAAAATTTTTCGAACATTTTATTAATTTAATCAAATTGAGCTTCGGTTCGAACACCTCTCGTTTATTTGTATAACAGCAGGAAAATAAAAAAAACTCAATATCCACATGGATACAAGATATGGAAGGGCAACTTTGATAAAACATCTTACTGTAACAATATCACTGAAAAGGCTTTAGGTGTCCCTGAAAATAAAATATTGTTCCTTATAGATCATCCATATACCGATAAATAAAAATAATACATTGATGATTAAATAAGCAAATTTTTAGTAAATCTCAACGTGTATAAAAAATTTTTTTGTGAAGTGTAATTAAAAGTTTTTACATACTATTCTAACAACGTCAACGTTCAAGATAATTTGCCAAGATGGCAACCCCCATTTCGCATGTGTCAGGAGTGCTAAGTTGGTAACCTTGTGTTTCGTTTCATATAATGTCGCCAATGCGTCTGCAATAGTACATTATTGCAAGCTCTCGCTGAAAAGTAGCACCAAGAACGAAATTTGCGAAAAAAGGAGCAAATAATAGAATAACATAATACACATGTAAATTACTGTTACAATTTGAACAATAAAGATGAGCAATTGTATAGTTTGTACAAATGGGATTGGTCTGCTGTTAAGCATATATTGGAAACCCTATTCCCTACCCCTCGTAGTAGATGTAAAATATACAAAAAAAGATCATTTTCCATATCATAATTCTCTCCCGTAACATTGGTTTTATCAACATTCCAAAGGTTAAAACTTTAAAATATTACTTTATATACGACAGTAAAATAAAAAAATAATTTTATCTAAACAGTTAAATATGGTAAATATAACATACGGCTGAAACTTTACAAAACCATTGAACAATTTTTAAGATTGGGTTCCCAAAGTCCGTCAAAAAATTTAACAAATAATCCATATTAAGTTTTTTGCTTACTTATTTGAAACATTTACAGTAAATTTGTTTAATTAGATTATGCGATATTTAGTGTACATTTATACATACATAGAATGAGAAATATATCAAGTTATTAAACATACTGAATGAAAATATATAGCTGAAAAATGTATTTTGTGAATATTTTTTTATAGCTGTGTATGAATTTCAATGGCTTTTGGCCTCATGTTGTTATATATCTATTTACTAGTGGAATAACGGAGAATCAGTTACCACCTTCCCCAAAAGTCGGGTTTCGCCTTTAATATTTTATAAATTGGTAAATACGTATTTATGAAATTAGTTAGCCTTGGGCTCTAAAATCTGCACCACCCCGGCATGCAGGGGTGGTGTATTTACTAATAAAATGTAGAATCAAAACGTTTGCTGTTCATTTGAAATACAATTCTCCGACAAAGCGCATTCAGTTGCTTTTTCTCAACGCTCCAACAGCTCGCGCTTGATTGAACACGAAACTTTCAATGACAAAGACATTATCAATAATTTGATAAATTATTGTAAGATTCGCCTGACATGTAAAACTTAATAGGTTTCGCGGCCATCGAAATCAGACGGACAGGAACAACGAGATAGGAAGGAAGAAGGAGACAAGATGGCGGAATGAGCGGGATAGCGATCACGTGGGCAAGAGGAAACAAAATGATGTTAGCTAATAAAATTTAAATGTACTTAATTAGTTTTTTATATTGTTTATATATGTTGTGTGTGTGTGGCTGTAATCTCAAAATAAATTTGGAGCCACTGAAGCAGTCGTGGATTTATTATGCCTGAACTTTCAGATGCAATCTTTTCATTACTTTAAGAAAGTGCCTACGAAGTTTATTATTATGAAGACAGACAAGAAGCCAGATTCTTTGAGAGCGGATAAAAATATGCAGGGATCCAGCTTTTCAACAAATTGGATAAGCATTTTCTTAATATGTATACCTATGAAGTAAATGAGTATAAAATTCTAAAAAGGGCTTCAATCACGTATATAGCTGGTTATTGTGACATTTACAAGCAACTGTGTGTGACCACCCGTCTTTCGTCACAAAACTTATCTCTTACTTTATGTTGCCAAAAAATAAATCAATTGAAATTGCATCTTCAAGTGACGAAAGCTATTTTGAACTTTTTCATTACAGGACATTCGTTTACGATGAGTAGCGATGAATTATGTATGTGCATTTTAAAGACTTATACGTATATACAATGAGAAACTATATGTTTTCAAATGTTTTCATGTATAATATTTAATTATTTAGTTTGTTATTGAAGGACTCTTACATAAATTTCGTAAATAATTGGCATATTTTATAAATGTGACTTTTTTTATGCGGTTCCTATCCACCGCTTTAAAAGTTTTGTAGTATTTCCACGAATTAGTTTGTTATATGTAAGATTTATGAAAATTTTCAATATTTTTTGGGTGATTTTTTTTATGCGTTGCTATTATAAGCACTAAAACAGGTTCAAATGTATTTATAGTACGATTTCTTCTTTTACTTTCGATATTTTGAGTGTAAAACTTACATTTTGATGCTCTATAGTAAAATGTGGTACTTTTTCGTTAGCCGCGCCCAAATGTCACCAATTGTGAACCAAATGCGAGCTGAGTCCCCTGGCGAAACGAATAACAAAACAGTCAACAGAATAAAAATCGTAACGTTCGAATGTAAACAAATATTAAATTATAAACAAAACAGTTTTACCCAAAAAAAGAAGGCTTATAGTTATTGTTTTTTCATGAATACGGTGATTTCCTTGAGAATTTGCTCAAATGGATTGTTTACTCCTTGTGTGACAGGCTCACGCGTCTTTTCTGTAACATAACCTCTGGGTTCTTTGACGGCTAAGATTAATGGCAAATCTTTTCCAACAGAAATCCAAGAAGTGAAACACTATTATGAAATGCAAATAAGATAGCTTTTAAAAGAACAGAAGTTTTACGTAAGCAGTAAGGCAATTTAAGGAAAGTTATGTTTGGAAGAGATACGAGTGTGAATTGACTGCCTATCGTAAAGTTACCAAGATATCGAGCCATTACTACAAGGTGCATACCATTGCACGCGCGCCCAGGTGTTTCGTATCGTGATACAATCTTATTTTGGATAAAGGTAGAACTGATTATTTGATCTTAGGACTTGCAATATTATCAGAATTGAAAGTAGGCGGATAATATAATTATTTAGATAAGTGGTCTAAGTTACGCGATCCAGTTTAACTATTGATGTGTGTTTGGTTTATTAGATTCTCACTTATTAAAATTTATCTAAATTAAGAATTAAAAAATTAAGAATTTTAAAATGTCTGATCATTTTGAGAATCACACACCTCTAAATCACGCTGACAATCAAAGATATGGTCACCATAGAGCAACCATATCACATTTGTCTCAACATAAGTTCAGAGAAAAATTTGTAGCGTTTTTTTTAAAACAAAAATTAAGATAAAAGAAATAAAGGAAAAAAGCCTTGGTTTTGAATGAATTCAGAAAATAGAGCACATGGCCCCTGAACGAACATTCCCCCCCTTATGGTTGCAAGAAATTTGGCGGAATTCTACATTATTTGGCAATTTTTCGTTTGCGTCCGGTTTATGGAAAAGTACCTAAAATGAATATATGTCTATAATAAAATTTTGACGGGTGTTCTCAATATTTTTTTCCAATACGGCTGCATTTTAGCAACTGAGCCTTGATAGATACAGCAACTCCCCAATTGTGTGAACTATTTCATGGTAGCACCATCCAGTGGAAGCCTTTTTACCAAATTTTAACGCTTGAATTAGTTTTAAATTAACGTTTTCGTTAGATGTTATATATAAAAATTGCGGAATAAATACATGTAATAATTATATAAAGAGAGTGATTAAAAACAAACATTTATACGAGGGCTATTCAGAAAATAAGGAACGTTTTGAAATTAAAAAGAAACTAAGTACAAGAAAAAAAATTATTATATACACCAAAAAGAGCGTCTAAATTTTTACTTTTCAACATAGTCACCAAACAAATTGAGGCACTTATCTAGCCTTGGACAGGCTTTGAAATTCCTTTGTCATAGAATTCTGCCGCCTGCTATCTCTGCCACTCAGTGACGCGAACCCGCAGCTCCTTGTCGTCGTCAGAGCGCTGTGTGGCAACCAGGTCTTCATTCTTGGAAACAAGTGAAAATCACTAGGTGCAAGTTCGGGACTATAGGATGGATAAGGGAAAACCTCCCATTTGAATGAATTAAGGAGCAGCAGTTGAGTGCAGTTTTCCGTGTGAGGGTCGGGCATTGTCGTGCAAAAAAAAAATTTTGGACTTCACTTTCTCGGCGCTTGTTTGAACTGCTTTCCTAAGGTTGCGCAAAGTTTGACAGTACCGCCCAGAGTTTACTGTAGCACCACGTTCGAGAAAATCAATCAGAAGCATGCCTTGCCTATCCCAAAACACAGTCGCCATAATCTTTGCTGACAAAGTTTGCAAACATTTTCTTGGCCTTTTGGGGAAACGTGTGACTCCACTGCATGGACTGTATTTTGTCTCGCAATTCACGTATCTCACCCACGTCTCGTCACCAGTTACGATTCTATCCAGTAATGAATCACCATGCATGTCGTAGGCCTCCAAAAATATCAAAGCTGTCCCCATTCGCTGACCTTTATGGTGGTCTGTATAAGCAATTTCGGCACCCATCTTGCACAAAATTTGAGGTAGCCTAGATTTTGTGTGACAATTTCAAACATCAAAGTCAGTGAAACTTGCATAAAACTAAGCGAAAGCTCCGTTTTTGTGAACTGGCGTTTTTATCGAATCTTGTCATCTATTTTAGCGACCAGTTCATCATTCCCAATGCTAGGGCGTCCGCTCTTCTCTTCATCGTGAACGTTAGTTCGGCCATTTTTAAACTGAATGCACCATTTTCGGATCGAACTTTCATTCATTACGTTCTTTCCGTACAATTCACATACTTGCCGATAAATTTACATAGGTTTTATTTCTTTTTGCCAACAAAACCCGTATCACAGACCGCATCTCACAACTTGCGTGATTTTAAATTACAGCGCACATTTTAAATTCGAATATCGAAAAAATGGGCAACTTTAAAATGTTCCCGTTGTGAAGGCTGGACGCCGACTGAGATGCCGAGCGATCAGACACGAAAATGTACGTGATCAGAGCTCGCCTAGAGACGTCAGACAGAAACGTTCCTTACTTTCTGAATAGCCCTCGTATATTAACATCGCCCCATAAGCCAACACGAGGACTTACTTACTTACTCCAGAGAATCGAGCTCACCCAAAGGGTTTAGAGCTGCATCCGACCCTATGAGAATTATTTGATTTGCAAATTAAACGATAAACATGTACAAAAAGGTCTCGATTGAGGACCCTCCCCCAAAAAATTTTTCAGAACAGTAGGAAGAATACAGAAAAAGCACTTTACATTTATACTGCAAATGAAAATAAAACACACACAGGAGCTATCTCCTAATGACAAGGAAAGGCCTTGAAAAGAGCATAGGACACGAGGGAAAACACTCCCAAATGGGATACGAAAATAGGGAGGGAAAGATAGTTAGGAAAGGAGATAGAAGGTCCAAACCTTTTCTTTTTTTTCTAATATATTGATGGGAAGACTCGCGTGGCAACAGTCTAACTTTCTTACAAATTCCTAAAAAAATAATAATAATAATTAAATTATCCAAAACAAATGCATCAAACAGACCAAAAGAAAAAAAAAGAGAAAGAAAGACCGGAAATAAAAATTAAAAAAAAAAATTTGGATCATATTTTTGGATTTATATCACCGGAAAGAGATGATTATTTTTTTTCGAGAGCTCCTCCTTCATTTATATTTTAAAGAAACACAAAGGAAAAATGTTTCTGGGTAAAATAAACAAGTAAATAAAGAGAAAGAACGGGGTGGGAAGAGAAATTATTGAATTTTATTGCAGATATTTTTGCTAAACGGAAAAAGAAATACAAGAAATTGACCTTAAAGTATACTCAAAATGATGACTAATAGTTAAACCAGAGGAAAAATCAAGTTAAACCGTCAACAATCGATTTGGAAATAGCAAAGCAAGAAATTAATTTATTGTGAATAGCACGATTATTAATAATAAAGTTAACCCAAGGATAAGCGTTCGGAATGGGGTTAAGAAGATGGAGTTTAGAAGTGAAGGGGCAGTGGAATACGTAATGATCGGCGTCTCCGGGTGACCCACAGAGGCAATTTGGAGAGGAAAGGAAATTGAACCTGTATAAGTAAAAGGAAAAGACCCATGATTAGTTAGAAATTTTGACCAGTCATTTAGAGATGGGAAGAATGTTTACGTTAGAATTATTAAAAAAGCACTTGACCCTTAATTCTGTATTGCAATCATTCCAAAAGGAGGTCCAAGACTCCAGGATAAATTTATTTAAGGAAATAGGGAGGAAGGAACGAGGAGAGGGAACCGGCGGCCGCTGGACATCATTGGGAAACTGAAACACGAAGCGTTCCTCCGCTCATACTGAAAGTATTTTGGCTTTGAAGTTGAGAGGCCTTTATTGAATTGGTGCTTCCTGATTGGTGGACATGAAAGGAGAAAGAGGGAGTGGCTAAGATGGCTGGTTTCGGCGGTACATAAAATAGCGTCAAAAGTTCGTGCTAAGCAGACGAGAGACTCGTCTGCTATTGGTCGTCAGGGATCAGTGAGCAAGCACTCTATTCACTGTCCTGTTGTCAAGGAAATTTAAAGTCTTAAATTTTATTAAAAATTTGGTTGCCTGTGTGGGTCGTAGAAAAATAAAGTTTAAGAGAAATGAATTGGGAACCTAAAACACTTCCACAACATATACAGCCTTTTTTGCATAAAAATAGACGTAATCGTTATAAAGGTTATTGTTATTTGCTTTAACCCAGTAAAGATTGTAGTAGCTCCTGAACTGAAACAATTTAAATTTAATGGAATTAAGATAAATGAATTTATTTGTAAGATTATATATATATATTAATAAAGAGAACGAGGAGAAACTAGCAGTATAAATGTGAAATAATTGGAGATAGACCTCTTAATTTTAAATCTTGGTGAAGTGACGAAGACGACACCTAAACTCGCATTCCCCTCTCAGAACTTAAACGCCAACGGGAAAATATTGGGACTTGATAGATTGGGAACGTGCATCAGTTCCTCTACATGGCGGATCTTCAGGTAAACTAGGACTCGAACTTATGATGCATTGACCTCTAGCTCGTTAATATATATACATGTATATATAGAGAGAAAGAAATTGCATTTTGCATTTTAAAGATATTTAACTACGGAGTTTGTGTTACAGAAGCTTTTTAAAATAGTATTTATAACTCACTCTCTCCCAGTACAGATAGTGGCTGCAGTAACCTAGTGGTAAAGGTATCGAATGCTGGCTGGCTTGTTACGAGTTCGAGACTAGTACCACTAAAGACCCGCCACTTAGGGGATCTATCCACGTTAAATTTGGCGACAGCTCAAACGTCCTGCCGTTGATGTGGTGCGGTAGTTAGAAGAGGAGGGTGCCAGTTCAGGTGTCGTCTTCGTCACTTGGCCATCGTTCAAAATTACGAGATCCGTTGCTAAAAGCACTCGAGTAGCTGATCAGTGAGACTTTGATATTCCCTCTTTCACTTACTCAATTCAAATATTTTAAATCGATTCGTATACATAAAACGAAAAAAAAATATTATTATTGTTTTGAATTAAATTTCATTTAAATATATCTCAGGGATGCTTACATTTTACAATTGTGTCGTTTGATTACGAAAAACCTCTGAATATTCAGTCTGTGAATGTTAAATCTAACGAGGCTGAAAATCCTCCCGTTGGTGTAAAAATAAGGGAAGGGATGCCAACCCAGGTGTCACTCAAAAATGCAATGCTTAAAAGGATTAAATGTTAGGACACGGATTATCATAGAAGGTTACAGGAAAACAAAACTTGTTGAGTTAAAATTTTCTTTGGAAAAATATAATCTTTTTAGGAGTATCATTCAAAGTGAACCAATACCAAAACAATGAACTGGAAGAAGCAACAATTCATCTTTTCCTGGCCAAGTCTCCACATTTACAGTGTTATCAGTGTACTGAACTGAACTGATCTTTTCATATCGACGTGGCCTAAAAGCATTTGTATTTAAATCGGTATGCGTGAATCTGATTAAGCTTGTTCGCTTGACCAAGTTAAACTTTTCCCCATTTTAAAACAAACTTATCCATATCTGCAAGCGATTAAAGAATATAAATTTTCCTTTCTTGATAAAATTTATCGCTAACTCATCGTTCCGAAAGGTTGTATGGATACATTGAATTAACGCCGGTCACGAAGAGAAAGTTGCTTTTCCTTAGAATCTTAATTTTGAACGAGACGAAGGTTACGAACATCAGCCATATGAACGATTTTAATTCACTGAACAACTTGTCTACGGATTTAATGCATTTATTTGAGAACGCTTCACTTGCTGACGTGGAGTTGAAATGTGAATCTTTCACCATTCCTGTTCACAAGTTTATTTTGGCAGCTCGCTCACCTGTCTTTTCGGAAATGTTCAAAAACGAAATGACAGAGAGTCGGAAAAAAACTGTGGATATCACTGACATAGGCTTCTCGGTTCTTAGAACCATGCTGGTTTACATCTACACCGGTAGAATTAACGACCTCACCATGTCCAATGCTCAAGATCTTCTGTACGCTGCTCACAAATACCAGCTGACGAGTCTCAAAAATATATGTTCTGAATACCTCAAAAACAATATGAATGATCAAAACGTACTAAAGCTTTTAGAATTTGGAAACTGTTTTGACCAAAATTTGAAAGACTTCGCGATGAGCTTTATTTATAATAAGGCAGACTTTTCAATTTTAGAGAAAACTCAAGAATGGCAACGTTTTCGGAAGGAACAAACAGAATTGGCCATGGAGGTAGTTTCCCTCATTAGAAATAAAAATTTAAACATTTGAAACATTTTAAGTTCAGCCTGAACCTTTACGACGCCTTTGGTATGGTTATCGCTAAAGAGGGGAAAGTAAAAGTCAACTTGGACGATGACGGACTGAGATACCTTCGCTGAAAGATGGATAGAAAAAAATCGAATAACTTAAGAATTCCTTCCCACTCCAAGAATAAATAACGTGTTCATGGTTTTTGTATAGTTTCACAGTGCGTGTCGTTCATACATTATCAAAAAAACGACTCCAAGTGAGGCCCTTCGTTCAAATAGATCCAATTCGCCGTATCAATTGTTGCCATTTCTATTCATGTATTCAAAGATTAAAAATATTATTGATGTTACCAGATTGAAGAGCTGATATATTGGAATATAATGTACAAAAATAGTAAGGCGATTCACTCACATTTAAAAAATTATTGTAAATTTTGTTCTGTAATTCTCTATTGCGAAAAATATTTAGTAAGAACAAGATAAAAACAAAGGATCTAATTTTTAAAAAAGAAAAAAATCTTTGTAAATATAAATGTGAAAATAAGTTTTAACTTTCTTTCTTTTTTATATTTTAGGGATCGTAAATATGCATTTATTATAATAAATTTATTTAGTCTTTTTAATTATCATTAGATATGATTGTAAGCATTTTATCTTTTTCTGCAATTTTTATTATTGTTAACATATTTGAATGTATTACAAAATTTTAATTGGCTCTAAAATAAGTTAATAAATGTATGCTTAAATGAAATCATTTTATTCAAATTTTGTACTTTTGAGTCCTGTATTGCTTTTTAATATTTTGTTTTTTACACATTCAAAAATTTTTAATATTTCTAAGTTCTAAGGGTATAAAATTTTACCTAGTTTCTTATATATTTTATACCTATAATATAAACTGACAACTTTTACATGTTATGTTAAGCCTACTAAGAAACTTGAACCTAATTAACCCTCCTAGCTGTCTGCACGTGAAATTCCGCCATTCCAGAGATGCTTTTTCTGCCTTCAAGCAAGATTCCCAAAAGCGGCCGAGCCGCATTCTTAAAAGTACGGCTCAACCGCTTTTAAGAACCCTACCTGAAAGCAAAAAAATATGTGCGATGCATTTTTGAAGCATCTCCAGAATGAGAAGACTTTAAGTTCAGACCGCTTGCGGGGGTAATCTCAATCACGAGTTAACTTCGGGTTATCCCCGAACCGGAGGTAACTCGCAGATTGTGTGTGTGGCGAAACATCATTATTCTCAATTGCAGATCGTGCCAAATCCACGGATTATTCATCCAATGGTAACCCGCCGATTCTACTCACCGATTTCGGAGGGTAACTAGCGGATTTCGATCACTCGAATCTGTTTGTAAGCAAAGATGGACGTAACAAAGAATATTTCCCGTGATTATCAGTGTCCAATCACAACGACTGTAACATCTTGCCCATGCATAACTCACGGATTCGGTAATCGTCAGTTCGAGAATAAGAAAGGAGAATTATCCGCGAGTTATCGGTGAGCGAGGGTTACCCAATCCATCGAGTTTTCTTTTCAATTACTCGCGATTGAGAATATCACCGTTAGAGGGTTAAGAAACATCTTATGTTATGCCTACTCGATGTTTTTATACCATGGTCATTCTCCTTACCTTCCACCTCGTGATGGGATAACTTAGTTCGATTAATTTTAGGATATCAATGCCTCAAAGCTTTGAATTGATAATCATAACTATTACCGTTGCTGCAGAAACATTTAAATAGCTAAAAATGCTTAATTCAGGCTTTAAAGAAAAAAAAAAAAATATTAGTTTAAATTTAAAGGAAAGAATTTTTTTTTCCTTTATAAAAATATAATATTTTCAGATGATTGAGATTGATAGCTCCTCTACGATAATTTTCAGCAGAGATTTCATTTCTCTTATTCTTTGACTTAAATTTAACCATATTTTTAAAAAGAATTGATCTTTTGTTCTATTATTGCACTAAAAACACTTGAATGAAGGTTTGAATAAATGTATAATTTTTTTTGTCCAGTTGTGTTCAAAGTAATCTCCACATTTTCTATATAGAATTTAAAATCTGAATTCCAGGATTGATACTCTACTTAAAATGTTTATTAATAAAAAAGAAACACCATGTTGCCTGCATATAATTTTAAAATTATTTTAATTTATTGAAAAAATTGAGAAATTTAAATGATTTAAGTATTTTATTTATGACATCATTCCTCTGTGATGGTTGACAAAGGTAGTAAGAAAAGAACATATATTATAAGAAATTAAATATAACGATTTTAAAACATAAAAGTACTTATTTTTATTTATAGTTAAATAACTCAATACCAAACCACATCTGTAGAAACACAGAAGAATCCTTAAAATTTTTCGAACATTTCATTAATTTAATCAAATTAAGCTTCGGTTCGAACACAACTCGTTCATTTGTATAACGGCAGGAAAATAAAAAACTCAATATCCACATGGATACAAGATATGGAAGGGCAACTTTGATAAAACTCTTACTGTAACAATATCACTGAAAAGGCTTTAGGGGCCACTGAAAATAAAATATTGTTCCTTATTGATCATCCATATACCGATAAATAAAAAGAATACATTGATGATTAATAAGCACATTTTTAGTAAATCTCTAAGTGTATAAAAATTTTTTTGTGAAGTGTAATAAAAATTTTTCACTTACTATTCTAACCACGTCAACGTTCAAGATAATTTGCCAAGATGGCAACCCCTATTTCGCATGTGTCAGGCGTGCTAAGTTGATAACCTTGTGTTTCGTTTCATATAATGTCGCCAATGCGTCTGCAATAGTACATTATTGCAAGCTCTCGCTGAAAAATAGCACCAAGAACGAATTTTGAGAAAAAAGGAGAAAATAAATAGAATAACGTAATACACATGTAAATAAATTACTGTGTTATAATTTGAAAAACAAGGATAAGCAATTGTATAGTTTGTACAATGGGATTGGTCTGCTGTTAAGTATATATTGGACACCCTATTCCCCACCCCTCGTAGTAGATATAAAATATACAAAAATAGGTCATTTTCCATATCATAATTCTCTCCCCTAACTTTGGTTTTATCAACATTTCAAAGGTTTAAACTTTAAAATATTACTTTATATACGACAGTAAAATAAAGAAATAATTTTATCTAAACAGTTAAAAATATGGAAAATATAACATACGGCTGAAACTTTACAAAACCATTAATCAATTTTTAATATTGGGTTCCCAAAGTTCGTCAAAAAATTTAACAAATAATCCGTATTACGTTTGTTGCTTACTTATTTGAAACATTTACAGTAAATTTGTTTAATTCGATTATGCGCTATTTAGTTTACATTTATACATACATAGAATGAGGAATATGTCAAGTTAGTAAACATACTGAATGAAAATAAATAGCTGAAAAATGTATTTGATGAATTTTAGTTGAATAACATTCTTTTAAACTTTAGAATTAAAATATTTTTTTTTTGCCATTTCTACTGAATATAAATAAACAATTAATAAAACTTATAGAATCAAATTTTAAAAAGTTTACCTTAAAAGTACTAAAAAGATGAAATTTCAAAACATCACTACTAGATTTTGATATTTGAAATTAATAGTATTAATTAAGCTGGAAAAATAATTGATCAAAAGTAAATATATTAATTGCTTTAATTATTTTCTTAACAATAATTTAAATTATAATTACTTTGTTTTGTTTGTTCGTTTGAAATGGGCTGCATTTTGGCAGCTAAGCCATTTGTAGACACGGCAAGTCCACAAGAGTGTGGAAACCATTTCATGGAATTACTTTGTAGGATTTTCCATTTT